>WJFA01000010.1:0-147539 GCA_009870155.1 Pseudobourletiella spinata | reverse complement strand
GTAAAACATATAAAGCCTTTCGCCCAACTAATGTCTACCGCCCAAAATTTTCGACTCCAAAGGTCCAACTAGACAATTCTTGGGAAATTTAACATTGAATTTCCCTAACGGATTTTCATGTGAGAGGTGGCATCCCCCATTTGCTGTGTATCAAAATAGTCATCGTATATGAGCCAATGCGACGCTGCAAAATCGTAAACTGCTTTATGACCAATCATACTGAAAAATTATATTGGCTGGCTGCACCAGTCAAGAAAATAATTATTTAAGCAATTACTTCCAATGGTGCATGATATGAAAAATTAGCAATATTAATTTGCACTATTGGTTACATAGGTATGGGCTGTGATGATCTACTATAATGAAAATGACCATGACGAAAAATTAACTGAAAGTATTGCTCTATAAAAGTTTTCCCCCTTCTCCGTCTTTTATTTCCCCACCAAATTATTAATATTACTACGTCCTTCACTCTTCCATGGAAAATCTTTGATGCTGAGCTTTGAGCCATCATTCCCACGACAAGAATGAGACAAAGGGAGCTATAACAGTGAAAGGAAGTTCTACCAAAATCACTCTCTCACTCAGTCCTCAAAAAGTTTCTCTCCAGCTACCATGCAGTACACATATGACCGGGAAACAAACTCGCAACTCACAGAATTAAGAAGACCGAGAAGGAAAGAAAAGAAAGTTTAATTCTTTGCTTGACTGTCATGTTACGCCTTTTGACTTTTCCCCCGGCCACATGAACACAAGGAAGCGGCATCTTCATCAAGAAAACCAACATGCATTGCAGTCTTATGATCTTCAGCCGATTAGTTTATCATGTTGATGGAGCGAAGAAAAAGTTGAGGGCATAATCATACTACGCAATACATGTGCCCGCAAATGACACAAACTGTCACTTTTCAAATGAACCCCCTACCAAAGGCTTGGTGCTCCAAGAAATTCCGCACCGGATTGGCGTATCATGAAAACGTTTGATACATTACGTAGGAATCATGCAGATGGACATGATTTCAAAACTCCAGGATGTTATCTCAACGGAAAGTGTGGGCGCGATTCACTGCCTTACGAACTCGTTTCTAATAAGAAGTAGAGATGGGATTACCTCAGGGACACTCGGAAGGAATCGGACTCTGAGAGTATAGGAAGAAGACAGACGTGTGGGGACAAAAAGATTAATTTTCTTTTGCAAACATGGTGCAATGAGAGTGTTGAGACAATGAAGATAATTGTGCCCGAAGGGGAGGGAAGGAGAAAACAAATCACCATTGATTTCACTCACTCCCTCCTCCTCCCTCATCTCGCTCTTCTTGCTCACAGCCGACAGATATTGTCCTCTGATAAGAGCTTGAGCTCGCTCATGTCGTGGCCCCGCATTTATGTACCATCATGTTTACAATGCTGGAAGTAAATAATGCTCTGAGTTTCATCTCCATGGTGCACAGAGCTGGCTTATTTCCCCTACCCAGCCAGAATGTATTTCTTCGGAACGAGTTGTGCACAGTCGGCAGTCTGAGCGGAGCAAAGGATTTTCACAACGTCCCTTTCATAATTATTCATGAACATACAGTGAGCGTCAGCACCAATGTCCTCGTAGATTAGCGATATTGGGGAATTTTCTAAAGGCATCTAACCACACTATAGGACACCCTATCACCCCGCCTACCCTCCACATGTTCGCATTGCTTCGGCCCAGTAGTAGTAGTTTGGAAGCGGCAGAAGTTGAATTGAGCGGATTTTTGAAGACAAATGAAGATTTATTACTGTCATTACAAGATTTGCTAGTGTTACAGGACTACTTCCTTTCATTTTTATTATCCTTCCACAATTCACTCTCTGCAAATCCGAACCGAGGATGGCAATTATTTTGTTTTGTGTAGTCCAACCCGTCAAGTCGACTTGTGGTGGTCGTGGTTGGTGGGATTTTGAAAATCTATGCATAGTTTTATCATACCTACGCGTGACGTGGAGATATATACGGTGGTCTATAATACTGGTGGTTACAGTGTGATAATAGGTTGTTGGTACTCAGGAACCATTGAGGTATACTTACACGGCATCAGGGCTTGCGTGGTGAGTGCTCGCTGTAGCCTCTGCCGTCAGATTCCTGTGTAAACAAGTGTTATGGCGTAGATGGTTGATCTGAATTGGTTACGCTTGCACGTTTGATGAAGGTGCGTGTTTGTATCTGTGAATGATGCAGCTGCGTGTGTGTGTGTGTGTGTGTGTGTGTGTATTCATGAAGGATTTATTTCCCACTAAGTAGTAATTACTCTGGGTAAATGGTCAAGTTGATAAAGAATGAATGGGGTGCGAGCGGAAGAGAGTAGGGAAAAAACCCACTGTGCGCGTGAACTCGATCTTGAAACTGGTCAGCCGCTTTTCATTTTCATCTCGGCACTGCCATAACCGCCACTATGCTGCTACTCCTACCGCCGCTGTTGATCATGCTGCTCCTATGTCGAGCCCTTTTCCCATTTCATGATTCCCTTAGAGAATGCATTAACCCAGTGGGGAAAACTCAAAAGATGTTGTAGAGTTGTTGGAAACGAGGTCGCTTTTTATCGCTCTCACACGTATTATACACCCGCCTTCGTCCACACTGACCAGTGCAACCACAGATTGCACCCGTTGACCGCCCAGCTATCTTCGAGTGAAGCGTTTATCCCTGCCTGTATGACCTGCACATAAATTAAGCATGACAATCTTCATCTTATCGCCTCGGAGGCGATGACAAGGCTGCTCATTCTGTCAACCGGAAGGTTCGTGCCCCTGGCTCGATCACTTTAACTTTGTACCATTGCATAAAAACATATAAATGCTCTCTCTCCGTGATAGTAGTACCGGTTGAATTTGGAAACTCTATCAGCGTCCATCCGACAGGTTTAACCTTAGGATAGAGAACATAATCCAGAGTTTTTTCCTTATACTTCTGTAAAACAATCCATAGACTTATACTGGTTCAGAGTTGTGAATTACTGTCGGTATAATCTCGACCGCAGACAGTACTTCCCAGTCATGTCACATCTCTCACAGTAGCCACGCATTTCCAGCAAAACAACAATCGCAGGCTTTCAATGAGGACGATAAGCACACACACACACATCAACACGGAATCAGTCAACACGGTGAAGAGGGCGACGAGAGGAACTTGAGCAGAATCAATGTCATTCGTGGAAACCCCGCGGAGGAACTGACACAAATATGAACCTTGGTGGCAGGGAGAGATAGTCTGTAGAGTGGTATAGGGACCGCTTCGCCGTGTTCCTACATTCCCTCTGCGGAATTCGAGAGAAAAATCAAGTTTGGTCAACTCTTTTTGCATTGGAGCAGATGTTGGAGTAGATTTAATTGATGATGAGGACTAAATTTTTTCTTGTTGTTGTAATTGTTGAAGTTTTTAAAACTTTTCCCATTTCCCACCCCAATAATCGTATATAGCCATTGAGTAACTCCTCAGCTAACAGCCTAACAAGTAACATCATAGCTTACATCCATGGTGCACAAGGTAATGACAAGTGTATAACGCGACGTCGTGTCATTCAAGAAAGTACTGACAGACTCACTTGAGACGAACACACACGATATGCTCAACGTTGATCATCATCGTCATGATGACCGACTTATCATCCAACTCGCCCAGTGATCCTCTCTCTCTCTCTCTCTCTCTCTTTCTGCATATTATTATCAGACACCCTGCAGCTAGTGGTGCGGTGAGTATTAGAAGAGGAATTAACTACCCCGTTGAATCTATTGCTACTCAACTTGGGTTTCCCATTAGCTATGATTTTGCTAAGGGAACATAATTGTGTGGAGATCCACAGGGACTATTGCGCCGCGTGTGGCATGTTACACGGAGACCTCCACTGGGCGGCCTCCTTACCCCCGCGCAGTGTACCATCACACTCCTGCTTTTTTCCGTTTCCTCTGACAGTCTATATGGATTAGAGAGTCAAATGATTCATGCATGCAGGAATGGAATATACTGCGGACACACGGCGGTAGTCTGAAGAGCCAGCGTCTTAGCCCACTCCGCCTAGAAGCACTCCCTATTTTCCTTTCGAATTTAACGCTCAAATGGACCTTCAGTAACCCTCATGCTCATCTGTTTGTCATATTGACCCAGACGGCATCTCATTAATCTCCATTCTATTAGCGCCTATTATTGATTCAGTGGTACGGTGTGGTGAAAGTCTGATACGATTTCTACGCACAATCAATCCATTACCCATTCTCGTCACCATCGTCGTCATCATCATCATCATCATCATCGACCAGTTGAATTAACGTCCATTCGCACAATTAGCATAGTCGCGTCGAAATATTAATTAGATTAGCTTTCTTTTCTCTCAGTCGAACAGATGTTCCTCGAGGCTCCGCTGACCCAGGCCCATTTCCCCGCGACTCCACCATGCGGTGGAAAGTCTCGGCGGGATCCATGTATCATCCCTCTCCATATCATATCCTTTCCCCTCCTCTCGAGTTCTCAGCTGGAAAAAGAATTGGCTCGCCCAAAAATAACTCTCTAATGGTTCGAAAACGTTCCGAAATTTTCAAGAAGGACAAGTTCAAGTCATAATAGAGAAGATTCCTTCCTGTCTTAGGAAGAACCTTGAACTTTAAAGGGGTAATTAGGCGATGGCAGTAAGACGTGAGATGGTAGAAAATCTAGCGAATTGGCCAACTTGGAGCAATTGCGGAAACGTTTTTTTTCTATTAAGTTTTACGGGGGCGGACTCGGAGATTATCTCAACTGGGAGGGGAGCGGAGGTGGGGGGAGGGGGCGGGAAATAGGAAGATATTCCAAGTAGACCAAGTGGAAATTGTCATAATTCAATGAAATTGTATCGGGGACGGGAGGGCCAGGGTTCAAGAGGTGCTCCCCAGACGGAAGTAAAACTGGAATAGAAGCGAGGGAGGGCGTCGACAAAATGAGGGGGAAGAAACTCCTTAAGGTGCCTCAGAAAAATCCCTCTCACCAAGAGCGGGAAACGGCGAAGACGAGATGGTGAAAACAAGAAACGGGCATGTATGAATGAACTCATAGTGGAAATGGTAAGAGTGTACATGTGGGGGAAGGTTCTGCCATGTCAGGATTTTTCTGGAGAGGAAAAATACTGCCTGCCTACTGCCTCCATACATTACTCAACCATCATGAAATCCTCCCGTTCCACAATATGACCGTGGAGAGGGAGCACAGCGAGCACGCTCATTTGACCACATCGACTCACACAGTTGGGGAAAATACAGTAACATAGGGGGAGAGCGACAAGGGGTTCTAGCAGAGATGATACCGTGTAGGAAGTGAAACAGTTACGTCTCACTCCCGCGCTTTATTAGGCAAAAATAATGTATGGGACTCGTGTGTGTGCGGGTGAGCTGGGAGTGTACCATATGTACCCATCTATTCAAGCCGCCTGTCCACATATGAACCTCACCACAAGGTCGTGGTGGGTACAGTAATGTCTACTGTGGGAACGGCTGATATTCTTCCCCCTATACCTTTCATCCCGCTGCACTTCGGCAGTTCCTCATAGACGCCACTTCCGCCTCATAATCCACGGAGCTTCTAGCACTCTCTGAACGCCCTTTTGTACCGAGGCTCATCCCTACGTGAGATCATCTTAGATTACTCAAGTTATCCTGCGAGCAATGATGGGAGAAGGGTACAGTGGTAACTGCTTGGATCCCAACATCAGATACTACGGGGCTATATGGTGATACTAGGTAGAAAGCAACTACGGAGATCAGTTCCACTCATCCCGGTCATTGTGGATACCATTTTTTCAGTATGGCAGAATTGGCCATTTACCCTAGGTTTTCATGAAAACTTTCCCATCAGGGTTAAATGGATTAAATTTAATATTTTTGGTTTTTGAGCACAACGGGGACAATAATGCTGTTGTATGTCCACGTCCGAAAGAGTATATAGCATACCAAATGAATTAAGCCGTCCCGGTAATTTCTTCATCGTAAATGAGGCAGTGCAGTATGTACATGGAATAGAAGCGGGAAGGGTAGGGAACCTAAGGGAAGAGATGTGTTAAGTTTTATCCCATATTCATCATGTGCTGTATCGACGTTTTCAAACAGAAACTGCCTCATTCTTAACAAATTTTCAGTCTTTGCACAACGTCAATCTCTCTAGGGTACATCACGATGTTAAATTGACGGTTGACTGGAGTTTTCAATGGCGACACAAACGTGAGGAAATGCAATCTTCGAATCGTTTTCACGCCAGAAATTCAAAAATTATGAAAAATTCAAGTCAGCCATTTTATGTGCTGTGAAGACACTCATTAAAATTAGATTTTATATTAGAGAGAGCTAACACAGGATTTAAAAACGGTTTGAAGATTATTTTCCTATGTTGAGGTCGGATGGCAAACATTCCGGCGACGTTCAAGTTAACTAATGACGTCAATTAAATAAATAAAATAATAATCAGTTAAATAAATTACACTAATTAAGCTATTAGATTAATTGACTAGGCTCCAGTTGTTTTTTTAACATATCAACCAATTTAAGGAATCATAAACCAATTTTGCTCAAAATAAATACAAAGTTTTGAACAGTCCACAAGCGGTCAAATGCTTTTAACATTTGTTTTCCTGTTACTTTTAAAAATATAAATCTACTTTGCCCTAGTTTTTATTAGTATTTCCCATCTTCCTAATTGGAAAGAAATATGTGGTTGAGAAAAAGCAAAAAAGAAAAAAAAACATCCGTGGGTTTTACCCATCAGTTGTACCCATGAAAACTTGCTCAAAACTTATCCGTCCCAGTGTCCCCAATAATGAAGTGACAGGTGTTGGGGACTGCCCTGCGGAATGGTTTAAAGTTTGTGCTTCAGTTTTTGTTTTTCTATTTTAACTCACGCTGCCTAGTGTTGCACTAAAGAGGATGAGAAGTTGATTTACTCTTCCAAATATTTATCACTGATCATCCTCAGAAGACTAATTACCAAGGGAACAGGTATAATGCTCTCAAGGTCTCATATGCCGGCAGTTTACATCACATTCTTGGTCTTAGAGAGGGGTAACCTTGGCAAGAGAGTGAGAGGGAAGGGTAAAACTATTGGTCATCTAAATGTAATATCACATGGAGGTATTCCTTGGTATATTTGTGAATGGTTGAAAAAACCTTCAGTTCTATAGCTAACTCGATGAGAGAGAGAGAGAGACAGACCTAGACGAGTAATAGTAGTAATAATAATAATAAAATAATAATAATAATGACGTTCATCTAGCGGATCGTTCGAAAAGCATCCATTGACCAGGATGAGATGTGACATTCCATTGTTTTGACTTCAACAAGAAGGAACTGTGAGAGAGTCAGGCGGTGATTGCAGCAGCAGGACACTGAGAGAGCGCATGATGCGTCATTCATACGTGGAAAATGAACGACGATATATTGGGTCACTTTAATTGAGCTCATGCTCAATTAACTTCATTTAGCTCGTCCAGGATGACACTTGTGCTCACAGGTTGAGATCCAATACGATAGAGGGAAATATTATAATTGTTATTATTATTTGTTCTAAAACCATAAGCACCTTGCAGGCCCTATACCGTCCATGCCATATGAGAGCGTGTATTGCAAAACTTACTGGGGAATAATAATATCTGTCCTCCATGCCTCCAAACCCCTTCCCTTTGATTCCATTGATAATGAGCGCCGGCGTTGATATCCCTACATTGTTTTATCCCACAATGAATATGTCATATTAATGTTTACATGTCTCCTCTCTCATCCGGTGACACTTGACTTAAGCTTGAATGGCGCCGTAGGCTCATTATTCCACGCTGCTATAATCCCTTGCATTCGTCACTGGATTCCATCAACCGCTCCCCTCTGTCACGTACGTTCCGCGTCCCTTATATGCAGATGTGTCCCTCATGGAGCCTATTCTGTGAGCTCCAAAATCACTCCTGGCTAACTTAATTCATGTTTTGGAAGCCTTATATCCATTATTACTACATCGCTCCGAGAACCAAAGTCCTCTTGAGGAATAGCAGACGGTGAAGTGAGGGGGGACCTTTGAGATTTTTCCGTCGTAAACTTCAAGTCGATGGTGTTGTAAAGCTACACCAGAGTGAACCCGGTCCATTCATGGAAGCACATTGTAGTGATCACATGAGGAGCAACTCAAACAGGTACCTTCATGACGATGCTCATGGGGGATTAGACGGTGACTTTGACCGGATCTGTTTTCGATTCTTAATCCTCCAAAATTTGTCTTATCTGGCCGGAGGAATAAGTTGATTAATTTCGTGAGCTAAACCGCGGGGGGGGGGGGTAGGAACTCAAAAATAGTGGCCGCCGCCGACCAACAGCATCACATCTTTTAGTTGGCCTCACACGGCTTTTCTCGCAAAAGTGCCCTGTCATTCATAATCTCCTGTCCGTATGCAGAAAAGGCAAGGTAGGGTTTCACCACTACCGCCTCTATCCCATGTCTAAGAGCCTCTCACGGCTCTCATCGCCCTATTAATATGTACGCATGTGGAAGCAGACTTCATTTGTGTGTATGCCTCTTGAGATGAGGTGCACATGTACTGTGTGTGAAGGAGTGTGTGCACGTACGCGTGTCCGCCGCTCTCTAACTATGTATGTGTCAGGGTGCACGTGGGAATGTGTTGGTGCCTGAGGATGTGTGCGCTCGTGTGTTGTGGGTTTGCATATGTTCGACTATGTACTATTGTGTCCGTGTATATTGCTCTTGCATGCAGACTGGAGGAGAATTACATTGCTCCGACTACAATACTAGCTTGACTTCTTGTCCCAGGAGATACACATGCATTTACATGGGCCTAGGGACGCATGCACACACAAACACACACTGCTCCACACAAACACCGGCAGAAACAACTGTACGCAGGTACATACAAACACACATATACGCGTACACGCACTCACCCTCATACGCAGGCACACACAGGAGTGCGGAGGAGAGCGGGCGGGCGGGCGGGCAAACGAGTTACTCAAGTCTTGTATACCTCTTGATCCAAGAGCAGTCAGTGGGATGCAGTTGAAGGAGTAAGAAGGATATCAGCAGCAGCAGCAGCAGCAGAGTGATTTTCTCCCTTCGCGTGAGCAGAAGGCGATCCTGGGAGCGCATTGAGAACCGTACAGTGGACGTGTGTGTGTGTGTGTGCTTTAAAAATCAGCCGTAGGGGAATTTTGAACTTTTTCGTATAGTTGTCGCACTGACGAGAGCAGGACACAGAGTGGTTTCCGGTGCTGTCGGAAAATTCCAGTGTTCCCCGGCAACTGTCAGAGAGACTTTTTCAATCCAACGCTCAGATCCTACCCGGTTCTTCTTGTTGTCATTGTGAGCAAAACAGTCATATTATTGTGCCGAATTCATTTCTTTTCCCACGTGTTTTCCACGCCCTTGAGATTGGCTGTGTACAGCGTGTGTGCGGATTTATTTTTTCATTGAACCACGGGGCGGTAAAAACCTCTCCCTCCCATCCCACAACCGCAACCATCATTATCCATGTGTTTTGTCCTCCGTGGTGTGAACTCTTTTCTGAGGATTTCTCCACCAAGTGAATTCAGCGAGGAGTAGACGAGATTTTGAGAGAGCCGTGTGGTCATTCATTCTTATTCCTATCCTTCCATTGAAAATTTCCTCGGATTCCACTCGAGAATTTGTTATTCGGGGTGTAAGTGAGTGACATTGCGCATCGTGACGGAGAAAAACTCTCGGGATCCGGATTTGTTCTTGTCTCTCTGGCCCGCAATTTTGAACATTCGCACGTCCTCCGCCTATCCTGTCATACATTTAAGACCGTGAACGGGTGGCGACCTGTGTGTGAACTCCGGAGTGAGCGAGAGAGAGAGAGAGAGAAAGAAAACGTGTCATGGTTTTCAATACGATGTACTGTGCGGACAAAATGGTTATGTATCCGCTCAGATGTGGGATTCAGACCGCCTCGACCGCTAACACCACCACTTCTACTGGCAACTGATTGAAAGATACGGCAGGGCTATTGAATCCACTGCCAAACACTTCCCCTAACACATATATATATATATACAATCACAATATATGTATCTAGCCATACATATATAGACCGCTAATGATAAAAGTTTCCAATCATCCCTTCACACCAATCCGAATTCCCCGATTATTATTGTTCCTGTAGGAAGAGAGAATAGCGCTTGAAGTTATTCCTCATCAAGTTCCTCACGGAAGCCCGGGTGCACTCTGTTCCGAGAGAGCTCTTTCCCACATACATTGTGTACTACAGGGGGAGGGAGAGAAGGGAGAGCTTTATGTAGAGCGATACTCGACGCCTGACTCAAGTTTCTCCACCGCTTTTTCTCTTCTTCCAAGCCATCGTCATCTTCATCAAGATGGAAGCCACTGAAATCACCAAAGTGATTGATGGAGTCTACAAGGTTTGTACCCTCATGTGCTTTATTTCTCCTCCTCCCCTTCTTGCTCTTCCTTTTTATGCGCTCCCATCTTCGCCGAGTTGGTTTGCAACCCTCTAACTGTATGTACATGCATTCATAATGGACGGGGGGGGGCCCTTGTTCGGAGCTCAAGTATTATTCCTACTCCTCCACCCGCCTCCTTTTTTTCAACCTCTATAAGAAGTTACTACCCGTCCCGCTATACCATTGCATTATTTGTCGGGTAGTGTATAAGTTGTTGTGTAGGGATAGCGCGGGAAGGATGGGAGTCCCCGAGGTTCACTCACGAAAGCATAAACGCATCTCACAGCCATTAATCATGCCGCCCGCATAGAAAGTCTCACTCTCTCGGGGAGGGGGTGTGCAGGACCTCGAGGATGAGCACACAACTTGTCGAGGGTTCATCCTCATCTCTGTACAGAGATCCTTGTTAGTTTACCCTGGAATAATCCACTGCGTTATTTCTCATCCCATCCGTCGCTCGCCCTGCAAATGTTTCATTCAATCCCACTGTCTCTCTATATGTCACTAATTAAAGACTTTGCACTTCGAGGGGATTTTCCAGGTTTCCCGGCGGCGGAGGAGCAGGAGGATTTGTTTGGTTATTCCACATAGGAAACTTTGTTCCGGGCATGAGAGCCGTGTTTGGAGGGGAGCAATCATGAACACACACGTATATATACGGTTGGCTCACTCCCACGTGCCAGTGTCTAGGACGGAGGGGGGGGGGAGGGAGGAACGGCTGAACGGCATGTCGGTACATTTATGGGGCCTGGTATGGGGTGTAAAAATAGGGACGATCCCATGCGGATGACAAACTGGTTGTATATAGCGGGTCTGGGGAAGAGGATGATGGGATCGGGGTTGACACGAGGAGTGAGGGTAACTAATAAGCGTTTAATGAGATTTTGGTAGTGGGAGAGGGGAGGAATAGTATTGGGCATATCATGGCATAGAGTAGAAAATGATGATAGTACCTGGTTTAAGGATCCGAGTTTGTCATCTTCCATTTTCCATCCCTAACATCATATCTAGTTGCTCACTCGTTGGCCCTACGTACGTGTGTAATCGTGAAGGAGGTAAAGAAGAAGAGCTGTGGGCTCTGGGCCCTCCCGCTTATTCCACGGCTCCTGCTAAATTAGGAGGGAAATTTTACGACTATCTGGGAGTGATGGTGAGAAGGGTGAAGATGCATGATGATGATCACACGGTACATTTCCAAGGAACCTTCCCAAGTTTTTTTAGGGTAGGGGGAAAGTTTAAAAGGTGACAAACGTGCGGCGGGGTGAGGGGCTCATGAGTACGTGTTGCTATGGAATTCATGCATTTATGACCCATGGACGCTCCTACTGGGACAATAATCCGACCTCACCATATGGTCAGCAGCTAGACTATTTATGGCCCACGGACTTCATTTCCCTCCCCTAAGATTCACGACGTACTGTTGCATTGGGGTAAGTGACTCGGACCGGAGATTTAATAAGGATAGTCTCAAGGGAGGATTGTGAAGAGTCACTGTCCCTAAATTTTGATTGCTATGTATATACATATACATTATGTATTATCCACATATACATAATATAATTTCCCCCGAATTCCATATGTAACTTCCGTACCGAGTTGTTCTCCTATTAATTTCATGCTCCTTTAGCTACCTCACTGAGATACTCCCAAGTAGATGGATGGATAGATAGATAGATAGATAGATGATGTGATCATGTGCTCGTAAAAGATTCCTATCATGGGTCCTTTCACACCTGCATTGGATAAGTCCCTATGGGATACTGTGGATTTTTACTTTGGGCGACGGTCCCTCACATTATTTACATGGAATCCCATCCATTATCGCTACCAGTTTGAGCATGGTACCTATCACTATTATTATTATAATAAAAATAAAGGTGACACACACACACGAGATCTTTAACACACGATCCATCAGGCGGAGTTGACATACAAGGAGCTCGCTGCTGATCCTCCATTGTTATTGGGAAAGGAATTGGAATTGACGTTCACCACATGCCAATGTCTCCCTCCTACGGTCCTCGCTCACTGGGCCGAGTCATGCCGGCCTCACTGCCCTACTCGCGCGCAGTTAGTTGCATCGAAACACCTTATCGTGCACTGACCCATGTATTGGTCCCGGTCATGGTGGTGGTTCTGAGCTACTACTGTTGCTCCTGCTGCTACTGCAATGTTCGAACCAGATTATTATGAGCTATAATCAATAGTAATTGATAAACATCCATGCCCAAAGTAGTGGTGAGAAGTGGTCGTAGTGGAGGGGCAAAGGATAGTAGCCTCGGATGGCCTCACTGACTCAGTTTTCTCTAACTTACTGACCGGATTACATCTTCAATGAAGGGAGGCACATCAAATGCACGTCCGGAATAGGAGTTGCCCTTCAGCTCATCACTGATCCACACATACGGACTGTCTTACACAGGCGCACGCACGCACGCAGGTACAAATGGCTGTACAAACAAGGATGCTTGCATAAATTTAACCTTGAATGATTTGAATGGAAACCAAGGGAATAATTGCAACTTAGGAAGTTGACTTACTCCATCATCCTCTTGGGATCAAGGGGTTGGTTGGCGAGAGATGGAGACGCTCAAGGATGCGGAGTACAGTCACGTTATATGCACGCAGGGATGCGGTCGTGGATTTTGCAAACTTCCAGCCCATTGTCTCTTCACATAACAGAGAGGAGAGGAAGGGGTTACAAACTGGTTGGAAATGAAATGTTCCTTAATTGTTACCCTCTCTTAAATGATGCAAAGTGGTTGCCTCCGCATGCACACAGCCGCACAGAAGAGCAAATGACTTGGAATGGGGGGGCAACCTTGAAGGATTAAGGCATAAGTTTCATACTATTCCCCACTACTGGGCTCGCTAGGTATCACTGCTCATCCTTCTTGTGCAAACTACTGCTAGCGTGCTACTAACTGGATGCCGTGACTGGCTCCGTGAGTACAAGGCACCTGCTGTGCCTACCTCTGACTTGATGTAACAATGCCCTTTACCATACTACCCACTCACTCACTCACTCACTCACTCACATTTCCTTGAGCGGCACGGCTGCAGGGAGCACAAGTAAGTACATGTGTGCACAATGCGCATCCTGGAATGGCTCAACATCAGTAACCATCGTCATTCCCATCCTCTTCTCAGGACTAACTACTCCCCCCAAGCTATGGCAGTTTTCATGGCAGGTCTTGCGGCAGCGGCTGTGGTGATGGTGTCGTAACCAGGACATATACTGTGGTATCCCACCAATGTGCCCTGCTGCAGGAGACGAATCTCGGACTGAAGAACTAAAGACGACCAGGTCTGGGATTGGAAAGGCTGATACGACTGGGGTGGTTAGAACACGTACGCTCCCGCTAGTACGCGCCCCTACAGTCCGACTAACTTTCCACGACGAGCAAAGGCGAAGCTATTGCTATAAAGAATTGTTACGTAGCTGGGAATGACATGTAATGTTTCGAACCGGAGGATCTAATAAAGTATTCTGTGCTGTACGGATGAGAGAGAGAGAGAGAGAGAGAGCTGACCAAATAATATTGTCATTCCACCCTGGTATATACAAAGGAACTTCATATATATATACAGTAAGTTAGCATGTTCGCACACGGTCTGACTATGAGTTCGAGTGTATGAGTGCCTGACTGACTGTTTGTCTACTACCATTGTAAGTTTCTTAAGTAGTTCAGTATTCGGCATGGGTGATGGGTATGACTGTGAGCGTATGCGGTTTGGAGGGAGTGTGCCAAAGAGCCCAACGGACATGTTCCCCCTCATGTTGTTGGAATGCAAGGATAAACATTCGCTTTTACATCACGCATCCACTCTTTTTAGACATAAATTGACTTGAGCTAGTATGATGGAAAGCCACTCCAAGCCTCCCCCCTCCCCAATTTCTAACACTTGGCCTTCTCTGATCAGTGAGCCAGTTCCTCGCTACGGCAGTACATGTTGCCACCATTCTGTATGGAGTTTTTGAGAATTGATGGCTGTCATCGACGCTTTTAGCGTAAGGGGGAGCTCCTTTGGCACGACGGAGTGTGATTGAGGAAAGGCTACGTCCTAATCCGCATGGAAAAAACCGATGGGATATGAGACGCGACCACGGCGGTGAGTCTGGTTAAAAGCGTGGCTCGTTCCAGAATTTTACTTATATACTTGCTGCCGCCAAAAAGTTAACAATGTGAGGAAGTGACTGCTGCGTTCGTCTCAAGTGTTTTTGTTTCATGTGTGAGGGGGGAGGTGGATGGAACACACATGTGGACAAATTCAACAAATGATGATGTGAGGCACGTCGGAGCTACGGAGCGTGGATGAAATGAACTTGAGCTGCCGACGTAAACGTACACAGACACAGACACATTGACACATATGCCAATATGTACTGGGTACTGCTGGAGGAACAGTGTGTGTGTGTGTGTGTGTGTGTGTGTGTGTGTATGTTTGTGAAAGAAACCGCGCCAACCATTCCTCATTTCCCACTCACGGAACCTGCTGTTACTCTCTCGACTGGCCAGTCCCTTTGACAAGCTCTGATCTCTGCATATAAATTGTTTACGTCAGTACCATAGGGTGGAAATTTAAATGTCATTCGGTTATCACAAGTCCTTTTCTAGTGAAAACTATTGGCTGTCATGCGCTGGCTATTTCACCCTGAGCATCATAAAATATAAGCGAAGCATAAAAATGATCATGTACTGACTGGACCTGTATTGAGCACTACGGCACACGAAGGGAAAGGCTTCACACTGTGGTACTTCTTGGGGTCGAGGACATCGTTGTGGCGCCAACTTACTTCCTGCAGTGCAGCACCGAATGCACAGTTGAAGACGGATGGGCACAATGGTATGTGTGCAGTGTGTGTACTAGTACTGGTGGGGAATATTGAGTGAATGTTCTGTCCATAGGTTTTTTTGCAAGCACAAGAATCTAGTATGCGATTCCATTTTACCAACCAGCTCTCTCAGAACAGACACTTCTCATCTGTAAGGACACGTATATTGTCATTATCACTTCCTTATGAAGCTAATCAACTATACAAGTGGATTTGGCTACTCGCATTCGCTCAAATAGGCTCCTACATTCGTAATATATATTGTGTATCCCTCAATTCCCAGCTTGGTGTAATGCTGTTGGAGGAAGAAAACTTGCCATAAATATCAGTGCCTTCTAGAGGTAACTCGTAATCTCAGGTGTGTCTTACATGCACTATAACATGCTTATTCATAGACGTACGCGTTCACAAATATACGCGCAAAAACATGCTCACACATGCCCACGACTGCACCTACTTCTCATGCAGACATAACCACACAAACACACACTCACGCACGCTCACTTACAAGTTAATATGCATGTGCATGCATAAAACATTCACATCCACGTATGTGCTCACTCACACATGAGGATACAGGGTTCTACCATGACAAACATTATGGAGGGCCGAACGCGGTGTCAAAACGTGTTGTAGTTCCGATTCCACTTTCTTTTTAATGCTACAGTAACAAGAAAAAATGGTGGCAGTTCTGATCAATGTGTACAAAAAAGAGCAAATCTTGATTGTTCCTCCCTGCCCCTTCCACATTGACTTGTAAACACTGTGTGGCAGATGCAGGGGGTAAGATTGTGGAAGTGGTGGTGGTGGTGGTGGTGGCAGCATGAAGTCTGCACCGTAATTCCGTATGCACCTAACTACGTCCAGCCTCCACCCACCTGGGAAGCAATTGAAAATAGAATTTCCCTCGTTTTGATCCATATGGGCGGGAGAACTGGTATTTGCGCACGCCATTCCATCAGTTTTTCAACCGGTCACGGTACAGCACAAGATGAGGAGGCTTCAGCCCGTTCCTTCTTCCTCCTATTATTGCTCATGTTGGTCATGTCTTTGCCGATGTTGTTGGAAAGGGAGCAACGGCTGGTGAGGCCCGTGGACGGGAATACACAATCCCCTGGCTTCCATTTAAATTTGCCATTACTCCACGTACTCCAGCTTGACGGGGCGTAGGGGGCTGGGAGTACAAAGTGCAAATGGTAACATGAATTCCCACAAGCTGACATTGAGCCGGGATGGGAAGGAGGTACCCAACTGTCTGAGCATCATTCCCATTACGTAGAGCCCTCCAAAATCCGTGTGCACTTGCGAGGAAAAACCAACCAAGTTCCCCCCGCCATCCATGCCATGCATCGTGAGAAAGGTGGAATCATTTCATTTCACCTTCTCCATCCCGAGACGTATAGAGCCTAAATGAAATAGGCCCACAGGGAGTTTTTAGGGAGGGAGAAACGTGATTGCAGAATGCACCTCGGCGAGAGTCCCGTGCAGGGTCCCACCTGGAATGCATAGAAACCAAGCTATGTACAACAGTAATGAAAATATGGCATGCAAGCCATCTCACACAGAGATTTCGGGAGGCTGCCTGCCTGCACACTCATACATACCACGAGGCATGCAGACAACACTCCTCTGGTTAGAAAAACTGGTAGGGGAACTCAAGCTAGTGAGTTGAGCTGAAGGCAAGCAATGAGAGGAGTCGTAGTTGTACATACCTCTGAGATTTGACCTGCAGTCTCAAGGGATTAATCTACGGCCTCCATATGTACGAAGACTCACTCCCCAGAGTCAATCTTGGATTAGGGCTGACGTCTGATCCTGCTCACGTCGTCGCACACGGTAAAAACCCTGTGAAATGGACTGGATCCCAGCATGTCAGCCATATGCCTGACTGACACAATAAAGCGCTAATGAAATAATGAAGGCCCCTACTGATTCCTCCACTCGGAGAAATAATGTGGGGAAAGATTGAGCAATTTGCATCTGATCAGGAGGACCATTGTGAGAGTCCGGTTCCAAGGTGTGGAGCGTGTGTACGATGCTTTTGAGGTTGATCTCATTGACTGTGCATCTACTTACCTGCAAAGGCTCAGAAAAAGTTATTTGAAGAGTAGATTTGTGCCCACCACAACAACAATGACGGCTTCTTTGACGATTACCTCATTTCCCACACTGTTTGCACAGCGGAGTGCAAACAACCAAGTACACACTCATGCGCAATCCTATCCAAGTGCCTGCTGTGCCCGCATAGGCTCAGGCTATAGTAGTGCCGGCCCCAGCATGAATCGCAGTCGTAAAAGCTTCAATTCTGAAATGTGACTCACAGTCCGGTAACCCGACGAGAGTTACGGGCGGGGAGAACGGCTCAAAAAAATCCAATAGCATTGAAGGGGTAGACTCTGAACAATGTTTGACTCATTGTTCCCATCACCCTGGCGGATTTCGCAGAGGTAATTAAACATGCGTATGTGCCTATATGTGCAACCCAAAATTGAGATTACCTCTCGCAGCTAATTCTCCTGAGCGGTTCTCACTTTTGACCGCGTGCTAAAGCCACTGACGGTTACCAAGGCTGAGAGTGTGCTTAGATTTTCTTGGCCGAAATTACGTTTGGCACATATATATATATATATGTATACATTCACACCTCACGTAATTGCTCGACACTCCAAACACCGGCCATGCATGCCTTCCAAACTGCAGTGATACACCCAAGCGAAAGTCATAATTAGAGCCCTGTGTGTGCTCACAGAGGGATAAATTACATGTGTATGAAACACAAACAATTTTCTTATCTGAACATGGGGTCAAAGAAGGGGATCACAATTCCAAAATTGGCAATATTATATAACTTGCACGAGCCCCGGCACATCATCATCATCATCAAAATATCAATCCGCTGTAGGACCCATTTGCAATGCTGATCTTGGTTAAGGGTTAATGCAAGTGAAGTCACACATACACAACACACACGCACACACACACAGGGATGCCAGAGCCGAATAACCCAATCCTAAGGGGGAAAAAAGTCTAGTCAAACGGTACATTGTCAGATAGTCATTTGTGGCGAAGACTTGGACACAGCAGTCCTGGTTGTGACCACTGGGCTTAACGTAGTAGTGGAAAGGATAGAGATTACCAAATCCTTTGTGGCCGAGTAACAAAGGAAATTAAAAAGGCTATTTGCCCGCCTGTCAACTTCACCTTAATACAGTTGCAAGGGGAACGAATTACGAAGAATTTTTGATAGTAACAAAGAGGGTGGAATTGCTGTATACCTGCATGCGTTTGTAAGATAAGGAAAAGGAGATTATTCCGTATGTGCTTAATGATTCTGTTTAAAATGGACTTCAATCGATTACCCTTTGCTGCTGCACTTCTTGTTACATCATCAAGGTTGACGCCAGCGGTGGTGGTGGTGGTGGTGGTACGATGGGCACTACACTACGTCAGTGCATAATACTATATGACCCGTCCACTACAGCTACTGTCCATCGGCCCACAACATTGTTGTACATGATGTTTAGAGGAGGGAAGAATCTACGCGGTCATCTATGTGTCAAGTGGTGTCAGTGTCCTTAATTTGCATTGGCATGTGGGGAAAACCAGTGTATATGCGTACACCTATGGACTCCGCGCGAAAGGCAGTGGGGGTAGGCCAGGCCGTTAAGAGCTCTCATGTGTCATTCTTCTCTTCCCTGTCAGTTAGAGCCAAGCTCTCAGAGTCGGCCCGTGTCTGCCCGTGTGCACCATGCAATACTTCCACCACTACCGCGGCCGCTCCTAGCCAGCGACAGATTTTGGCAAGGATGTACACGACTCTCTATGCTGGCCATTCTACCGGTTCATCTTGGGAATTTATACGCAGCACATGTCAAGAGAATACTGCGACGAGGCACGGCGTAAGCGTGAGCGGAGGAGCTACGGTCATTCCTCGCTCAAAGGCTCACATCAGTTATCCACTCTCATTGTACTGACTGAGTGGAGCGGGGAGAGTTGGAAACTGTGAAGTTGGGGGCAAAAAGTTCCGTTGATCATTTGACCGCGGAGCTCACCATCCAGTCTCCATGGATGTGGAGCGGGACCACGTGTGAGGAAGGTGGTGGATACGTTGTGAGGAAGTCATTGGGTTCCCTTAAGCTTTTCCCCAATAGTGTCTGCTTCATCAAAGTTGAATTAATGTCATTAATGAATCCTTACTAGGATGAGCATGTGTACTGGTCCAATGTAATTCACCTTTTACCCTGTCATGGATCCGGGTCCCTCAGTGCACGGGGGTCTCGTGTGGAGGATGAGCTCATTTTTTGATTGTGCTGGAAAGCATGCCGAGGATTGATGATCGGATCGTGCTCACATGTTCCGTGATGGCGATGACAAGTTTGTTGTGAATACTAGGCTAGATTTTATTTGCATTGCACCGCACAGAGATTAGTTGTGATTGTCTTCAGGATTCACTCCCCTCTTTTGAGTTGTAATGTAGCCAAAGGGCCGCTCTTAAGTACTTTTGAATACGGAACGTTTTGCAAAGACCATCGTCGGGGCGATGGATCTGAAGCTGCTGATGGTGATGAGTCTCTCCGTTGAGTTTGGGAGGGACGAATGAAGGATTCGGAACGCTTTCCCTTTGCCATTCATCTTTTCTCTCCTTCAGTCTATCCATCCTTCCTTTATATTCTAATGATGTTGGGAACCTGATGCGTCTTCCCAATATATTACACGTGCTTTTGTCCGAGGCCACAGCCATGTGGTCTTTAAGTTTGATTGAAACCGTTTCCCACCAGATCAGCTCCCAGCTGCGCATTCCCGCGGTCCCACAACTACCAGTATATGTGGAACGGGGTACATCGGCTATATCCACTCGTACGGATGGTGGAAGGCTGAAGGGATGGCTCGGTAGAATTCATGTTGATGTTTTTGGAATTCAATCATCCGTGAGTTTCAGTCTCACATGGAGTTAATCAAAATGGTGTTGAAGTACCGTCCCGGTTTCTGTGGAACTACCAAGTTATGGTAGTCCTTCGTATTGAGCAAATTCAAAATGATGTCTATGAGTTTCCCCCCTCAAAGCCTGTGGACTAAAAGATACTGTTCACTTGAAAGGGAGACTCAATCAGGTGCACGCCCACAAACTTCTCGTTTCCATGATGATGATGATGATGATGCGACTCATCCGATCCAATGGATGGAATTACCTTCTAGCGTTAGTCATTATTAGTATTACGAAACGTTGTTGGAAATTTCACTCAAAATCGTGTCTATTTGTGTCTATCCTTGAAGATGGAAAAATTCATTCTTTAACGAGGGAAACAACAGCACATCCGTAGAAGTAAGGTAGTGTGGACGGTACAACCACATCGTAAATGTAACCAAAACCAAGTGACCCTTTTAGATACGACGGGAGTGACGCAATGGAAAGGGATGGAAATTGCAAATTATGGACAGCTAAAAAATCATGGGTGAAGAAAAAAAAAAGAGAGAGGGGAGCGCGACACAAAGTTTGGAGCATTCCAAACGCCAACATCGTCGTCGCATATCCCCCCGTCGGCGGTAAAATAACAGCTCTATTGTTACGAGAAACCTCCCTTTCATTTCATTCCTGTTCCGCCAATATTTTCAACTCTCGTTATTATGTCTCATGGATATGAGTGAGTGAGTGAGGGTATGATGGATAATGTGAACGCATGGTATGCTGTTAAGGAAACAATCATCATCGTCATCATCATCATCATCATCATCATCATCACCACCACCACCGCCATCACCATCACCACCAACATGCTTTCCCTTTTCCCCATATATTTTTTCGCACACATACAAGTACTATCTGCGCCGTGCACACACACTCACTTATAACAGCTATGGGTTAAGTCCGAAGGCGGAGATGAATCTTTGAGGAAAACAAATGTAACTAATCTATGTGTGAACGGAGTCAAAATACAGAGATCAAAGGTCGGTCATAGAAATATGCTCAATCGTCTCCACACATTCACGTTCTCTGGCTCAATTTCCCACAGTTCATACGCAGACGATTGATGATGACTGTGGTAAGTGATGGGAGGGAAGCTCGTGACGATGTGTGGAAAACTTGCAGTAAAGACTGACCGCAGCGGCCAAATCATCAGATTTAATGTACAGCTTATGCGCCACAGACAAACACACACACACACACACACACACACACATGCACACTCTCTCTCTCTCACACACACACACACATATTCTTTTAGATATTGTGGAAAACCAAAGTCACATACAATAACCTAAAACCTTTGTCCCTCTTTATCCATCATAACCTTTCTTCATTTGTGCCACCACTCTGAGAGCGTGCAGCGCACGTTCTAGTTCTCTGGGGCTGTGGGGAGTTGATGGGAAATCGAGTGAGAAAACCGGGCTGTTTTCCCTTGAAATCCTAAGAGAGCTCCTCGCATCGGACACACGCACACAGTAGTTCCGAATGCTATATATTTTCCATATTATTGTGAGGAAAATTTGAACCTGACTATCCTAATCGTTTAATGCAATCCATTGCCCTATACCATATGACATGCTGGTTTCCAAATGGTTCTCACACCAGGATATTTGACTCTTTTTCCCTAATATAGTACACGCATAAGCGGATCCCACCCCCCCATGCAATAGGATGCTCATTTACTTTTGGGATAATAACTTTGGAATAAATGACGGGACTCCTGCAGCATGATGATGCTAACAAGGAAACGTTCTTAGTTCTGACCATACAGCAATAAATAATGATAAAGGAAGAAGGACGGAAACTGAGGAATATACTCTGGGGCCATAGCGCTTCCTTCTTTTCCTCACCCAAAAAGACCAATGGGTTTCATTTGGAAAATTTCCATATTTTTTCTTCTCTCTCTCTCTCTCTCTCTCTCTAACACACACATAGACGCACACACACTTACAGAACGGAAAGACATGTATACTCACACTTATACGCCGGTGAAAACACGCCCTCGAGATGAACGGCTCTTGAAAGTGGAGACGGCTAGGATGAAAGAGTCGCAAGTGCACGTTGTCCGCAGTCTGCAGTGCGCGAATCCTAACGTGATCATCGGATACATGCGTGGGGAGCACAAATTGGACGAGAGTTGGAAGATGAGGAGTCGCGTCGCGGCTTTATTCAAATTAATCAACTCCTTTTCCCGCCAAATCCCATGTCTATGCTATTGCTACATAATTGGAATCTCGTGTGCGACCAGAGTATGTGCCAAGTTTATCGGAAAGTAATAATATTACAAGTGCAATCGTGGAGCTATTAGAATAATATACCTCGAACACTTTCCGGTCATTTGCTCTCCCTTATTAGTATGCACGGACGACGTGAGGCTGTCAACAGGCTTCTTTTTATCATACTATCAACGAAAATGTGGCGTCATTCTTCCTGTGCAGCGGCCATGTCGCTGTGGCATGTATATCCATGTGCACGCATACACATATGGCTCTCATTTCCTAACGATCGACAGACTTACGGTGGTGACTGTAATTTCATACGGGCGGAATCTCAACGACGTCGTCCCTCATGAAGCAGATAGACATTTCAGGCGTGACAACCACCACAAGAGATGTGCAATGCTACTTTAAGTGTGACGAATTACGCCTTCTTCGTCCAATTGCGATCGTTTCCTCCTTTCAAAGTTTTTAAAAACTGAGATTTAGAAGCCGAGCCAGAGGATGGAACGAATGCATGACTGCATGAGGATAAAAGACCAAAGGATGAGGTGTATGAGAGGAAGTTCGGACTGCCATGCAACTGAAAAATAATTTTAGAGTTGCTTTGAAGCAAACTGGAGTAAGAAGGCACCTCCTGGTCAAAAATTAAGCGACCGTATGGATGAGGAAATGAGGCCTTAAGGGGAACTTGGACTTGACTTACATCGCATGGTGACCGGTTGCTGTTACTAATTTCTCCCGGGCGGGATTAACAATCCCTCTCTGTCAGGTCTTGGAAATTAACTGGTTTTCATGTCGTAGCCACTAGACTCAGCCAGAGGATTTGTCTCTGTCCAAATTCCCAATCTCCTTCCCCGTACTTCATTCTCAACGGCCCCGTTCCGCATGAGCCGCCTCCTGTACGACGTCATTGTGAATTCTCATGGTTCCGTGGAAAATGGGCTTCTTGCCGCGAAACTTTGAGGAGACACGGCCCCCCCCATTCGCTGTAGCCATAAAAATAATTACATTCTGGTCGTTTTGAAAGCGTTACTAGGGAGCGAAGACGGTGTATTATAAGCTCGGAGGAGGGATACATTCGGAAATATGACGGGAAAATGGTTGGATATTGTGCTCTCTGCTGTCGAGTGCCGGCTCGAGCGAGTAATTTTATTGTATGGACTTAGTGTATGTGCGGGTGGTGTTGCCATGGATGTCAGAGCGGTCACTAAATGGGTTGTGGAGGGTGTATAGAACGACCACTATATTGCATTCCATTCCATGCTGATGTAAATAATAATTCGTTAGCTGTCGCTGACAGTTATCGCAGGCAAACCCGTCATTTGGACTGATCCCCTCTATATTCATCATGTCTACCAGGAGCACCACCGTGTAATTTACTCCAATGATCTCCTTGCTGACTACGTGACCGAGAACCCTCTTCTTAAAATAGGGTCAGGATTACTCCAAAAAAAATTTGGACTTGATATCGTAACGTGGATTTTCTACTGGCACTTCTCTCACACCATTCATCAGCCGGTCGAGCCAATAAAAAACATGCTGTATCCTGGAATGAGCGCGCACACTACTGCAATCCTTTATTTTTCCACTCATCCCATCACGCACCCAGCAGAGAGTGAACAATGCAACACTATAAATATGCGGAGGTTGTAATTATCGTGGACAATAGTGCGGAAAAGAGGGTTACGTTACGTCGTCTTGTTTGTTCTCTTCGAGTTGTCCACGGTGGACCGTTACAGCTGCCTTCCTGCTTGAAAGTGTTGTGCTCCTCCTACACAATCAGTGTAAAGTATTGGGTAAAAACAGTGTAATTTCATACATAATCACCTTTCCCGTCATAACTCGGTGGTAACCTAACCTTAGTGAGCGATGGAAGGTTGAAGAGAATCGAGTATCAGCGAGTTGTCTCATATAATTGATCAGGATGGCGGGGCTGACAAACATTTTAGTTTCAACCTGAGGCATGAACGAACCGTGCTACCATTTTTGGACTTGGTGTGGTTGAGAAATGAGATGATAGTGTTTTTTAAAATAATTACAAAATAATTACAATCTATTCTCATGTGTTGAGTTCCACCTGACAATCCCCCCCTTATTTTGCCAATTTCAGCCTATGCTGAGGGATTTATAGTGAGGGACAAGGTTTGCGGTGTAGTGGAATTATTTTAAACCAGTGACCAATCTACATGAAATTGCTGTACGACCCTACTGATAGACGTGAACGCGTCCTTCAGCCAATGTCTCCTCCGCTACGTACCAATCCAGTTTTAATATGCCAGCCAGTTTCCTCAAAATCCCATTATTTCCCACAAGCCTATATGATTGCTCTTGCGCCAGTCATGTTGAGCGAGAAAGTGGATGGTTGAAACCCAAATTACATTAAATCATTCCCAACATTGCTACCGTTGCTCATGTGTTATGCATTGTGTAGTATATGAGATTTGGCACCAAGTCCACGAGAGCGGTCATGTGAATCCATACCAAAGTTGTGGTGTGATCATACACGTAATTAGTTTAGACCCATTCCCATCAACCACCAATTTGTATCGACAGGTAGCTAGAGAGAGAGAGAGAGAGAGAGAGACATACACACACATACCAAGCATTCATCCAGAGTGAAGTACTCGATGAAGTGAAACTATGGGCCATTAACCTGCAGTGTATAACAGTAATATGCTTTACCAGTGCGAATACATGCTTCTCTCAATCCTAATGTCATGTCATGTAATAAGTTGTGGATGTAACAGTAATAGATCATTAAGATAACAATGGAGAACAGAATGTGGAGTCGGAGGAGTAATAAATTCCTCTATTGTACCCTGCATGGGCCATCAAAATCCCTTTGCACAGACATAAGACTTGTGCACAGGGAATCCTGCTTGAGCACTGAACTCCTGCTATGCAATGTACACCATTATGTCTTCCAATATGGATTTCCCTTTCTGGCTGCAACGGTGTCAGGGCAGTGCACTGTGTATCGAAAGGTGAGCGCAGCAACAGCTACAACTCCATATTATTGAGTATGTTGAGTGAGGTAGGATTTTCATTTGGGGGTTGCCCCTTTCTCGGTAGCACCCTGAGCAACGGCGTTGTAGGGGAAAATGTGCTCCCTTTAGCAGCGGGATTTGCATAACTTTTACACGAAATTCATTACGGTGACTGTCACGACGACGACGGCGAAGAAACATAGACTCTATGAAAAGAAGTGGAGGAGTGCATTCACTGTCATTGGCCACATAGTCATCACGATGGTCGCTGAGGTCAATACACAAAGTCAAAGGTGTAACATGTCATCTGACCACGCACCCATTTCCCACGACTCACTGACAGTGGTGCATATGTATTTATATGGCCGACGGTGGACGTCTTTGCACGTGAGTGAATCAGAACAAAGTGCCTTCCATTTCACTTGGATCATGCATTCATCAAAATTACCAAACGATCGTAGCGTTTGATGAACTCAATTCTTTTTCGTATCACACACACACACACACATACACACACACACACACACACACACACACACACACACACATCCACTTTGGTCATTGTACCCGCATTCTTGGCATCCGAATTGAGTGGAGACTGAGAGACAAATAGTGGAAATCAATAGCGATTACGACAAATCAGATGTAAAACCACGTTAATTAAAAGTTATAATTCTTCCTGGTCCATTTGAAGCTTAAGTGGCTATATCCAGATTTATTCGGCTCGCATGCCGGACTCGTTTGCAGTTAACTAAGGGAAGCCATCACTCTTGGCCCAGTCGTAGAGACATGCCGAAGCTCGACGACGGTGCCGTCTCTGGACTCTTATATAAGTGCCACCAGTAGCGAGAAGTTGGACAGAGTTGGAAACATTTTGGTCAGCTGTTATTAGATAGGGGAAGAGGCGATTACGAAGCCACATCGTTGATCGAAAGGCGATAATTAATTGTGACTTGCTTTTGGTGCGGTGGTGGTAGTGATCATGAATGTGAAAATATATTTGTACTTTGTTTCGGTTGAGCAAAGCCTTCCTGACCTAGAAAATAAACATTTCAAAGGTTTCTCGCCCACCCTCTATTAATTTATGCACGAGAGTGAACATGGAGGCATGTGAATGCCAACCAGCGGAAGTTTTAGGACCATGCTCGCACACCGCGGGTGAAAACGTATAAACATGAAGGCAGGAGTCGTGTACAGTCATCTGCGTACCATGTGAATGTCATGAGCATTATTGTGGGACTATATGGTGAACATGGTTCCCACACAGCTCCTCAACCACGCCGAGCTTCTAAAGGTCTTCCAAGTACAACAAATTCGATTATCAAAGTGACCAACTTTACTCACTGGTCACTGGCTCTGAATGAGAATGGATAAGTAGTCTGCACACATGTACCATGTGGACACGTGCAAGTAGACCCAACAGTACGACTCCCTAGTAGCACCCAGTCGTCTACCACACGCATGTACGCGGACACGTGCAAGTAGATCCTATGGTATGACTCTGTAGTGGCATCCAGTTGTCCACCACATACACGCACACACACTCACACTCACATGGAAAATAAGAAGGCCTTCAGTACAAACATGAAGTGCCTACTTGCTAGTGTACTGTGTTGCACACGCATTCACACTCAAAACCCACTTTATTTCCGGATTTTAATCAACAACTCTTGAGAATCCTTCGTCATGCTTTGGAGATGTGCTTTGTTTTGCGAAGGAACATCATCGGATTCATAGCCATAAAATTGCTACTGACAGTTGCACACATATTGAGGTCCATTGGAAGCTCTCTTGCCGCCCAGCGCAATAACACTGCTGGCCGCCGCTCAGCCAGCCAGCCAGTTGGAACGGTGTCTATCTGGGATATAATTTGGTGGCGGTAAATTTACAGAGATACCGTCAATGTGGGAAATGGTCGGTTCAATCTTATCGCAAACACCTGCTCTCTCCCTCTTACAGAGATGCTCCTCTCATCATACTCAATGATAAGCGGAGGCGGCACGGCGGACAGATTAAGTCTCTGACTTACGAAACAAACGGGGATAAGAAAGTTGATGTGGCTATTAATTACAATTGTGCGCGTGCGCAGATTAGTGCACTTCGTCTGTCTGTCCCCTCGAATCTTCTCCCCTCCCTTCTGCAAGAGTTAGAAGGCGAAAAAGCCCTGAGGGATTTCACAATTTGTACACTGGGGATTCACTTTGTTCTGTAAAAAAAATGCTGGGCTGAATCAAAAGTTCTTTTTTACCATTCTGTGCGGGATTATGCTGATGACGATGAATTCAAGTAATGTATGGAATGCCACATACTATGGAGTCCTCCATTCTCACGGGCATAGACAGGGGAATTATCATTGCGTGGACGAGCTTTTTCTCAGATGGTTTCTAAAAGTGTACTATGAGGGCTTTGGGAGCACATTCTTGTTTATTTCATTGGGATGAAGGAGGCTTTGCATCTTAATTTCCATATAGTGCTTCGGGAGGAGGGGAAAAGGAAGAGGCTTACCGTGGAACATAAACAAGATGAAATGAAACTGTGAGTGGTGCGGCGCTGAGTTTCCACCTGTGTCTACGTTCGCCCTGACTGATCGTGTATGTGTGTGCATGTAAGTGTATGTGTTGGGGGCGAATGGGAAATGCGACGCTGCTCACATACAGAGGGTGCATACATAAAACCTTTTGGGGTTGAGTAAGAGTTGTAATATAATCCTTCCCCACAGAGAGCGACCGTAAAGTGCGTAAAGGCGTACGGAGAGCAGAGCTGAGGGAGCAAGTTAATTCGCACGTATAGTATGAATACTCCCTCCCAAACACACCGGCTGACTGACTGACCCACATCATCATAAATGGGGATTTCGGGGTCACGCTCATACTCACACATCATATGAGATAGCATAGCTATATGATTTTCAATCTCTGTGCCTTGCTCCGCCGCCACCGCCTAAATTCTGCTAATTTGAAAGTCGGCGGCCCTTCGGGCCTCAGTGCTAACAGCCTGGGTCACTACCACATAATTGACCAATATGACAATGGCCTAACAAGCTCCCTTTCTACACATTTCAGCTCTCAGTCCGAACCACCAAAATGTTAGTTTTGCTCTCTAGAGTTAATTTAATTTCTGTTTCTGATGGAAAAGTTGGTAAAGTTGAGAAACTTAAACTTGATTAATTTCAAATCAAATCTTAACGCTGCAAATCCTCATTGAGATCAGCGAGCACTCAGTCACTCTCTCTCTCTCTCTCTCTCTGTCTCTGCCTCTGTCTCTCGCACACACAGACAAGCAGAACACACCCGTAGATACTATATACATGAGAACAACCATAGCGGCTTCATTCCCAGTAATATAGGTTGATTGAAACATGCATGACTACACTAATGAACCAAGACATGGCACGAAGTGGTCGGCCGTAGATTACAGCAACAACAGCTCAGTCAGTTGACTGGAGAGACCAATAGTCAAATGATAGATCAACCATAGAGGAACATCAAACCGAAATCTTCAAATGGGCCTCGTAGAGCGGCAAACATATGTAATTTTACGTAAGCTTGCAGTGTGTGCACTCTACTACACAGCACCCAAGAATAATATTTGAAAAGTTGATTGGAGAATGTACATTGATTACTCTCGAAGGCGAGAGCAAGGTTGTTTCCAAAATTGATTCCCTGAATAGACACGAGGAAAAACAAGACTCCTTTGAGTCTTTCTTCAGAGGACAAACATATTGCAACAGGGGAAGTTTGAAGATGAAAGCTGCATGTGACAGTACAAGAGTAGAACCAAGTACACCGAAAGGAACAGAGAGAGAAAGAGAGAGAGAGAGAGAGAGACAAGAAAGATATTTGTCAGGAGGGTGTCCAACTTAACATTTAATGCTAATTCATGCATCCATTGTCTATTTATTACTTATTCATATGGGTGTGCTGTATCCGTATGTGCCTGTACGCACATGTGAATAGGAAGGCTGACTGATGCCAAAAGTCTAGGCACACCAAGTAGCCATTGTGTTGTTGCATTCCACCTGTTCAGCAACAGCAACAGCAGCAGCAGCAAACAGCAGCATGTACTTGATCGGCTTAAGACCTCTATCCAATGGAGGTGTACGTGCCGTTAATTATAATTATTATTATTATTATCATCAGAATAATCACATTTCTCAAGCAGACCATTTCTTAGTCAGACCCGGTCAAGTACCCTATCTCACATCCGTCTACTGCCAGTAATCTATCGTGGGAATAAATCAAAGTGGTCAGGAACCGATTCTTAATTTGAACTAATTTCCCGCCTATTGGATATTGCATAATGAAGCCGCGGCCTCCGACGATGTAACTCTGAGAATAGGGGTACTTGGGGACGGATATCAAGTCCAAAGGCAGTTAGTCTAATAGACCATCACCGGTTTTAGTTCTTTGTAGTCTGGATGGGGGTGCCGGGATTTTCAGACTAGAGAAAAAAGGTATGGGGGTATAGCTGAAAGAAATGATGGGGATGAGAGTGAAATGAGAATAGCTATTATACATTTGTGAACAAGTAAAAATTAATAAGGATCCTCTACACAACAAATATTCCTCATGAGCTTAGCAGACCAACACACTTACACATGCGTAAGTCACCTCCGCCTTCTTCACAGTAAAACTTGGCTCGGCTCTTGTTGTTGGAGCTGAAGAAAAGAAAGTGAGGAGGAAAAATAATAATTGTTATAAAATGTTGTTGTTGTTGTTGGCGTACGAAATTCAGGACGGGGAACTAATGACCGGAGAGGCGCACTTCATCCCATATGATGATGTTCAGACAGGGAGACGAGAGTTGGAAAAAAGATCTCCATGTGCGATATGAGGACGATGCAGGAGCCCGTTTCATATTATTGTAATTATTATTTGCACCAAGAAACCGCATCCCAACCATCTGAATGCCAGAGTACCATACACCAGCCGCTCTCGTTAGTTTTACAATGCGTGCGTGTATATACGGGCAGGAAGTTAATCGAATCTTCTTTGTCTACTCCTGCAACACAGTGTTGTTATTGTAGTACTACTGTCTTTTTCTTCTCTCTTATGGCTCACTCGTAGACATTGAGAAGTCATTTTAGGGTGTTCCGCAATTTACATAATTCATGTCTGCCCATTGTTTGGAACACTTTTTAGCGGTGAGTTAGAAGAGTGCCAACTTGAGCTTTTGGAGATGACAAGAATTCACTTTTCACCATTAGCATCTCTCTCTCTCTCTCTCTCTCTCTCTCTCTCTCTCTCTGCCTTTTGCTAAAAGTGTAATGTGAGCTGGAGTAAAACTTTTAAGTCTTTCAGAATATAGCAAGAACGACACTTGAGGTTACGGGGTCCATTTATTAATAGCCTGCCCATTATTAGCCTCCTGAAACCCCTCTGAGAGCGTTAGATCACTACAGGTGTTCCTCCTGAGGATGACATATACAATGGTTAAACAAAATACCATGTCCGCCCCCCCCCGCCATACCACAGCACAAAATACATTTTAGAGTCGTTAGTCCACTATGACGCGAGGTGAGGTGAGTTGGAGTGGGAAATGGAATGGGATTTATTGTTTTTCCTACCATTCGCATGTTAGGCTATAGTGGTGTCCTCTGCTTGAAGAGAGGATCTGCAGGTGGGGAGGAAAAGAGGGGGTTTTAAACCCACCCCCTTCCAGCTGTCTCTGACTCCCTTTTAGCTAAATTATGAAGCACTTTGCGGTGGAATTATGAGTGCTTGTGACCATTTGACTCGTTCCCTATGTACACAGGATTTAGTGGTATCCTCAACTTACTCACCGTTCCGTCCTCTCCTTACGCTTGTTGTGAGGAAACTTATGTGTTTGTGGAGGAACAAGTGGTAAACAAGTGTATGCAAATTACTTTCTCTAACTTCACATCTTGGCCCTGCATTCCTCGCGCTCACACTATCGAGTGGGCATATACATATATATATAGTGGCTCTAGGTGGTTTAAATGGCCAGCACTTGCCGTTCAGCCCGTGTTCAACTACAGCCCTTCAGGGATAATCAGATAAGCCAACAATGCGCAAACACTTTTGCCACTCAACTCCACTCTTACCTTGGCCATTTCAGACGGTTTGTAGCTGGTTATAAGTATTAGCACTTACAAGATGAGTTTTCACATTCATTACTACTGACTGTGGATTCAAAGTTATTTTAGTCGGCAGGGACTGTGAGAACGTTTCTTATAATTATAGATGGATCGGGTGACGGGGAATAGTGGATGTGTAATGCAACGTGTTTTTTTAAAAATTTTTCAGAACATCTTGGAGAACTTCAATCCAGCCTCCCGACAGATGATCAATACTGGAAAGGCTTACCTCAAGTCTCTTCATGGTAAGGGATTCTCATTTCCAACACTTTTTACTCTAGTCTGATGGACGAGATCGTCCGGAAGTTGCTTTAACTTGTACGTGTCGCATCTTGGAGTTAATTATTAGTTGGGATAAAGTATTGCCAATATTCTTTGGAACCTGTTGGAAGTTTTGATGACGGTCATAATCAGCCGTACTAGCATTTGGCAACTTTGGAAAATCTATCTGCTAGACTGGTGTTGAGGAGTATCGGAGTAGGAAGAGGCTGTTGGGAGCAGCTTCTGGGTTCCCACCATTATTCTATATGTATGTAACTGTTGATCCATGCACGTAGTTCCAACTTGAGAAGAATGTAACTTTGAAAGAAAATCCCACGGCATCAAAGGAGTCTGCTGCGGCGTACAAATCAGATTGTTCCGAGTTCCGAACATGCACACAAATATATATATATATACATATGCATATACCTGCTCAACTGTCACCTGAGCGACAGGTCGAGAGTAGTGGAGGACGATTGAATACGTTGCCAGCATGGGTGTCATACGAATCACTGCCGCCGAGAAACTGAAAATGAAACTCATAGTATGTACACATACTGGATGCTCCACCACTCCTAATTATTAGCCCTTTTGGTGGTCGTTGGGAGTGGGACACTGTGTGTACACACGCTCCTTCCACACAAGCTGCTCACGGTGAAGCTATATGCTGTGAAACTTTAGAGTCTGTAAATCCTGAGAGCTGTCGGATAGGCATGGGACGACGCTTGTCAAATTATGCATCCTCCTCTCGCTAAAGAGGAGTGATGACTGGGGGCCAAAAGTTGAGTGAAACAGATCTTTATCTAACTTATTATTCGCTCCTAATTTACTTGCAGATCCACTCTGTGAGAGGCTAGAGATGTGAGGGACGGCTCTCTGTTGGCTCCGGGCATAAACAAACTCACATGTTTCTGTGTCTATGTGTGCTTGGACTAGTTTCAAAGTGGCGTAATCTAGATCTACGGCTTTCAGTTTCACTTCTTCTCTTCCTTCCTCCACCTCCTCCCTATCCATCTTCTCTTCGACGTGTACCGTCAAGTTCATTGCGGTCTGAACGAACTGACTGACGAGATGCACTTTTGGTGTGCTCCTGATGACCAAAAGTTAGCTCCATTTCATTGGGTTCAGGATGTGTGTACGAATGTTGGAGCGGTGCGGGGAGTTGGACTGAAAAAGTAAACAAAGGTATTTGATGGGGAGCACCTCATTTTAGACTTGTATTATGAGACAGGAGGAGGATTATAGCGAGAAAGGACGGAGAGAGATGGTTCCCTTCAGAGATACAAAAGAAGTTACGATGAGGACATGGCTTGATCCTACAAGTTTCATTGATTATACCGGACGCGTGTCTGAGGATGCTGATGCTGCCGATGAGCATCGAGAGATGATGATGGCGGTGAGGAGGGCAAACTCAAAGTTGGATTCATTTGACCGCAGGTGCTTGTTATTCCTCTCAAGGGTGAACTAGGTCGTAGTGTCTGTCTAGTCTAGACTAGAGGGGAATTTAGCAGTGAGAGAGAGAGAGAGAGAGAGAGAGGATTTCTCTCGCCTAGAAATTACCAACCGGCGTGCCCTGTTTTCCTAAACATAATAAACTATAAAGAGCTAAACTCTCAGTTCCACTCCCAACATCAATTTTTCCTCCCCAGTATATTACTTGGACTAACTACTGCTATGACTACTACCACCACCGGTGGCACTACTACTTTCCTTCAATAATCAATAATGAATTGACCGATTCACGTATCCGTTCTGCTTTTTTACCTGCTGTAGGCGTGTAATGAATGGTTTTGGAAGCTTTTCAATTGCAGTTAAACCATATGTACAGTAATAATAATCTCCGCTCTCACGTCGGACCACGTCAGGATCGTTCGTCGATCGTGTTCTGCCAACTTAAGTTTCGGTGGAGGTTTCTCTAATGGGCTCTCTGTTAGGCCATTGTAATTTCCAGTGGATGATCGGTCGGAGGACGGCATTGGGAAAAGTTTATACTGTATGCCTGTAGGTAAAGTAGATTGCCAAGTCTCAGTTGCCGGTAATGATAGATTGGGTTCAAGGTTAATATTTCCGTGACTTGATATTCAGTTGAATTTAGAACGGGCCGGCGGCTGTGAGATTCACTCTGTCTGAGAGGTGAGCATCTGCGCCGACTAACGTGTTGAACATCTTCCCACAAGGGTAACCCGAAGGGCTCAAAGTTCTGATTGCTAACAATTGGCAATTTATCCATCCTCGCTTTGCTCACGGAAGGGCTGCAGATGGCCACCCAATTGTTTTCCTCACATCTGCTGCTACATATGTATTATTTCAATCTTATCGTTCTTATGAGGTGGGGACTTGGAGCAGATGACAATCTGTTGAATGACCCTGTTCTGCTGGAATGGGGAAAGTTGAGGGCACCTTGTGCGTAAGGATGGGGTTATGGGAACCATGCGTATGGCAAGTGTGTACAGACTCGTCAAATTGTGAAGACGGTGATTTTGATAAGAAAGGGGTAGTAACCGTCACGAACCACTGTCACTACCGCAATCAATTCTGAGCATGGCATGTATGTGGTCTTCAGAGTACACAGCCGGCAGGCTTGTTGATCTTGGATTAAAAGCGGCGGACATGGGGAGGGGGAAATAGGATGTAGTTCAGTGTGGCCAAGGTCAGAGGTTATGTTTCTCAGTTTGATCTCTCTACAAACTGGATGTTCCCTCCTTATGTTAGGTTGAGGAGTGTACGTCCATATCTCCAAGGATTGTTTTCAAGAGCTGGTGGTTCCTCTTCCAAACGCCACCTCACTATCTTACACCCCTATTATTATTCTGCTGACAGACCAAGTTTGCTTTATATTTAGAGGACTTGTAAATTCTACAGGGTATTCTTCTTCTCGTGAAGAAGTCATGTTCCTAGGCCTGGTGGGATTGAGGCGGGCGTAAAGACGAGCTGAAGGAACCCCAAGTTAAGAGTGAGGCAATAGTTGTTGAAGGGAATAATTTGAGTTGGACCTGGGACTGGGATGGGAGACTGGGATGGGAGGAAGGCAGACGGAGGCAGAGGGAGAGAGCTCACTGCAGGCGTCCAGGACGGGACGGCGGTAGAATTTGATGGAAAACTGAGGAAATGTGAAATAAAGTGAAGTAAAAGTTACCCTGGGGTGTCCCTGAACGAGACCACTGTATGGAACTACCGTATGTGTGTGTGTGTGTGTGTGTGTGTGTGTGTGTGTGTGTGTAGCCATCCTTTCCTCCGCTCATAAAAGTTTTACGGTGAAAGTGCCCAACATTCCGCCCTCCCTTTGCCCAAAATCCGATCTCACTGTGAGAGCTCCATAGGCACAGGCATTATCCCTTCCCCGCGTTCGGAGAATCATATTACAGTGGGACCAGCACTTGCGAGTCAACCAACTGACGGCTGTGAGATACATAGAAGGAAGATTTCAAGTGCCAAACTTGTTATGGACGTACAGGGAGTGTCGGGTGTCCGATCGCTATGAATTTATCAAGGGTATGAAATGACGATTTCCTAGGTTATTCTATGATATTTCCTTCGGGAATCAAGCGTAAAGTCCCGTCGTCGCCTGGGGCTCTGGAGCGACCTGGAAGAGGAGGCACATCGGCGGAGTATCAACACAAACTCTACAAACTATGGCACTTGTCGGAAGGCCCCCATTAAAGTTGAGCGGACCATGGGAATAGCGTTGACATTGGGAAAATGACGGAAGGGGAGGGCTCCATTCCCAAATCAAGTCCAGAAAGGGTGGGAAAAGTTTAAACAAGCTGGAGCTCGGAGTCACTCCCGTGGGCATATCAGTTGAGGCATTAGGGCCGCATTGTCTACAGTAGGTTTACAGGCTCTGCGTTACAGTCCCGCTCGTCCGTTACCGCTCCCTTGTACCATGCGGGCTAGGCATAGACATACTTAGTATTTTACCCGGTCCATCAATATTTATAAGGGGCAAAGTGGTGCAATTCCATTTTACAACACTATGCTAGTACTGCCTACCTCTCTCCACCCGCCCATGATGTCATACATATTGCTTTGCCTTCTCTACAGTGCGAGAAGTATCCGTAGTTGATACTCCTCCACTCTGGAGTTGACCATAACTGGCTTCTCATCCCGCTCTGGTAGAATTCGAAAATTCGAGACCACTCAAGTATAGGGAAGCCCTGGAAGTGGCGGAAGAAGGGGGTCAAATGGCGGGAGTACAGGCCTACTGCTGTACTGCTGTCCGTCAAATAATGATTCCACTCATGTTCCTCACTAGTTTCAGAACAACTTTCAACGTCACGAGCCACTTGTCATCCTAGATATTTGTCGTAATTTTTCAGCGCAGTTCCTACCTCTCTGCGGGCTAACAACCCTTCGTAATACAGTACAGTGAACGTCACCATCACCACCACCACCCTGTGTGTCCCTCTCACATCAGAGCACAAAGGGACGCATCCAATTTCCTGGCTACGTTCACAATTTTACAAAAAATGAGTTGCTCCAGGGTGTTAATGATGAGTACATTATGTAAACTCGTAATGATGGTCAAGGGAGGACGTTTCGGTGGTGACCGTGAGTGATGTCTGCCGTGAGAGACGATTCTGCTCACTCTTGTTCCGTGGGTAGTAGCATAGAGCTGATGCAGACCCTCTCCAATGCGTTCTAACTGGGACAGTTGCCAGGAGATGGGCACAGTGATTCCAAATGTGCTACTATGCTGCACAATGCAATGAGTGTAATAGAAGCGATGATAAAGGAACTAACATGTACGATGTTTTTGAATCCCCACAGGTGCATCTGCGGCCTCATCGTTGTACCTCGACACCCTGATGCGACTTTCCCGCCAAGCTCAGCAGAGTACACTGGGGAATTCCGGAGATATTGGTAAGTCAGTCTGGTGAATCTCCGATGTACTGATGACAAAATTAGCACGTCCTGAATTGGAGACCTCATTTGCTCTCTCGCCGTGCCATCACAGATCTCTCTCTCTCTCTCTCTCTCTATCTCTCTCTAATTAAGAACCATTGTCGGCACATTGCAGTCAGAGATCTTCATGTTTGATGATGTCATTCAGCGATCACTGATATCAAAGTAATATCTTGTCTGTGAGAACATAGCATTGATCCAGCCTAATTGTGCGTCCGGGTGAGTTGGCTAGAAAATATTTTTTGAAGATCCAAAAAAATGAGACAGGAATCAATTGTTGTTGGAGGTAGAAAAACTTTGGGGAAAAAATGAGTGGAAAATGTTCAGAGGACTTGGGGCTTTGGACCGCTCATTACACGGCGAGAGAATATGTAAAATAAACATGTAACATTTCCACCCATATTGCGCCTGCGTTTGGAAAGCGTTTATTAGGAATCATTAGATTTTCTCAATTAACGACTAAAGGCCTTCATTGGATTTACGAAGTTGCTGTTGTTTTTGTTGCTGTTGTTGCATTGTTCTTCAATGCTGGGTTTAAATTCCCCAATCATCCACTTACTTCCTTATTCATTAGCGGGGCCCTTGGGGTGGGTGCACGTATTGAAATTATTAGATTTATCCCATGTTAATTGCGTGGTTCCCTGCGACACATATGACTAATTGGGGATGTGGGAGATCCTCCACTTTTATCATTAGCATTTGAAAATTGGCTATTGCAGATGGAGGAGGATGAATGGATTATTTGAGTGGACTGATCAATTGAATGGTGGTGAGGCCCTTTTCTAAGGTGGACAGTATAGGAGTGGCTTCTGGAATGTGAGTAGGTCGCCCTGAGCATTCCCATTAACGTCAGCCCATATGAACAATGGGGCGAGGTGAAGTGAATAGCAGGAGGACTGTTCTAGTCCCCGTCGCCGCAATACCAACATGCGGAAAAATCTCAGCAGTCAAAGGAGAGCTCTAAAATTAATTTGAAAGGATAAAAGGAATGATTAATTTCCCCAATTGCTTCCGTCGTCGTCCTCTCCACTGCACGGGTGCATCCTGAATTGAGAGACTCGTCCATTCTCCTCATGTGTGAATAAAGTGTAACCCAAGATTTATTGGATGTCTAATTGACTGTCACAGGAAGGTCCACACGAGGTGTATGCAACTCAGGACAAAAGACATCATTGTTCCATATAAGGTTAAGCGGTTGACCATCCAGTTCAAAACTGGTTACAGTGGATTTCCAGATCCCTGCTCTGCCGACTCAACTACCTAACATTCTATAGAATAGATACAACGCGAACGGGGTAAATTACCAGGTACTGGATCTTCTAGGAAATTCTCGCCGGTGGAAAATAAATCACTTAAGTTTTTTCTCCGCACACTTCCCTATTAACTTTGCACCTCCCGGCCTATGTGAGTCAGTGATCAATATTAGTTCCCCCAGAGCTACTTCAAGTCCACAATTAGATGGCGAGCATACGAATTGGCAGGGCTGTGAAAACTATATCCACTAGCCAGTAGCGTAGAAATATACCGTTTGAGGCCTGCTGTGTGCCTCCACTCCACAGTGTCTTTGTGAGGGAAGCCCCGAAGTGGTAAGGGCTGCGATAGCGATAGCCTACTAGAAATGACGCACTGGTTTGGATCCAGACGGAGATCGAACTCAGGAGTCCCTCTTTGTAGATAGAAAGTAATTTTTGCTAAGTCCAAATAAGATCCCAATGGATTTACGGTTCAGAAGTTTCCCATGCTTCATGTCTGTCTGGGGTGGAAGCGCGTACAGGGGATCCTCATTGAGTGAAGCATGGGGACCTCAGAGTGTGTCCAAATGGATGAAACTTTATCCTATTTCACAGAGTTTTAACCAGCTGGGAAAGTTCTGCTCAAGTTCATTTCATTTTCTTCTTCTTCGTCCTCCCCCCTGATTGTTTACCTGGTCGAAATGAGTAAAATGATAATGCGAACCCACAGCATAATGACCAGTGGCTGGGACTGTGCGGAGAAGAGGGGGCTCCTCTTGTTCCTGAGGAAGTGTGTGTGTGTGTGCGAGTGTGTGTGTGTGTGTGTGGAAATGAAAGTTTCCTGTCTTCGTCACCCTCATCCTGCCGCTGGGACGTCAACGCATAGATCCTCTCGCACCCACTACACTCATTGTGAAGCTCAAATTGGCAATGAGTTTATGTCAACAAAACTTTGAAAGATGCAACTTCAAACCCTCTCTTCAAATTCCCACCAACCCTTACCCAAGAGACAGTTATTTGCGTCTGTTTTGTGAGCGGGAAAAGTGGTATTGTCATCCTGTTATTGCAGCGAGAGTAACAACGAAGATGGACACGTCCTCCTCGCAGTAAACCCTTGACCAGTGCTTGTGCTATTTTATGTACAAATATGACAGTCTGGAAGCGAGTGTGAGTCCCGGGAGGAGTGCGGAAGCATCCAAACCTGCATTGACTCAATGTGAATACATTTATTACAGTAATAAAATATCAATGCATGGAATGATAGTGTAAATATTTAGAGAGACAAGCCTATTTCACAGTCGTAGACGTTTTCTCAGTCAAGAAGCGATTGTCCTGCATGCCTCGTCCTGCTTCTCCTTTGTCACTGGAAGCTGTGGTGAGGAAATAACGGAAGTTACATGTGCGAAAGCGTCCACAACCTCGCGAGAGTCAGGGTCTCCATTCCATCATCCCACTTGGTACAATAAAGTGGTCATGGGCTTTGGTGCGAACGTGGACGGAGCTTGGATGTCCCTTGGAGCACCACGTCACGGAGGAGAGGTGCGATGGTGGGATGAGCAAAAAAATTGATGGTTTAGTAACTCGAGTGTGGCATAAAGTTTTATGAATGGGGAGAGGGACAATGGATTGCCGTATACAAATGGACCAAGGCACACACAGCTGAATGAATGAACCAGTTACATTTTAATGAGGTCGGACCGGCCCAACTGCCCATCGTCCAAGGGGCGTACTTACGCTATGAATTCTCGTGGTATCGCGCTTGCATACGGAGGAGCTCATCGGATGGCAAGGTCCTTTGAGAAAATCAACAAAAGACAGCGACGTCCCGGGAGGGGGGGGGGGGGGCGAGAGGGCTGAAGCCCACACCCCGTCGAGCTCGGGCTCAACTAATACGTTCCTGGATCTTCTGTTTTACTGCACTTAACTGTATTTGATCAGCAATCGAAAATATAGATGCAGTTTCTTGTCCACTATTATCTAGTTTATTTCCAAAGGAAGTTTAGAGCTCTCGTTAGGAAAGCAGGGCACATTGAAGTTTTTTATCTCATTTCTTTTTGGTGCTGTCACGTCATATTTTCCTCCTCCGCATAGTCAGGTCTATTTCTACTCAAGTTATGAACAAACCATTTTGAATTATTTGAAAATCTCAATTTTCATCAAGAAATTTAACTTTGCTGGGAGTGAATAACCTGGAATTAACTGCAAAATTCGTTTCTTTCAAGTGTTAAAAAACTTTCCGTGCTGAATTGCGGAAATTTCGATGAAATTAGATGAGTAGATTGAGTCCAAGTTCCCCTTTAGAAAATTCCCGCGTCCGTCGCTGACAACAAAAGACAAACTTGACTGTTCCTCCCCGCAACATTGACCAGCTTTTGCAGGCTGGGTTACAAAAGTAGTCAGCACTCATCCTAATTCCATTCCACCACTGTAGAAGAGCATAGCTGGAAGATCAAGTTCTTTATGTCGTCAAAAATCCGGAGGTCATACGGCGAATTGTACTGTACCCGTGCTTGATTTGCATAGTCCTTAGTCAAGAGCCCGCCCGCCCACGTCCAAGTGGCTCAAAAGCCATTCCTCAAGTAAGGAGGATTTCTTTGCTGGATGTCCGCAGTTGTTCCTGTTACTTTCACACAATAAACTGTTCATCGCACATTTTAAAATATGAGGCAACCGGAACATAGTGACACTGATGCGCACTCTTATCTTTTATCTCCGACGTTCCATCCACACTGATATCCGTTCGCGCTCATCTGCCATCTACTTGATTCTGTTTCATTCTGTAGTCACCTCACAGAGATATTGTTTTCCACAAATGCTACACCTGCAGCCGTGAGTATATAATATTGATTAACGACATATATTTGGAAGAAAGACATCCTCTTCCCATGCTCATACTTCTTAAGTGAGCTCCTCTTCAGGATGGATGGAAAAGAAAATCAGAATATTAGATGCAATTAAGATAAAGGAAAACAATGATGTTATTGTTCAATGTAAAAATTATGCAAAGAAAATTTATCAATTTTTTCCACGACTCATACCACAGAACACATACAACATCTTACACGACGAGCAAACGACTACAAGAAAATAAACTTGAAACAATGCAGCAGAGCATTTGTCGGCTCCCACCTACATTTTCTAATCACCCAAGTCCTGCAGTGTGTGTGTGAAGTGGAAAACTGGAAATGTCGAGCAAACTACTTTGAAAACGAGTGGATTTTTCCCCATTTGTCGGTAAAGACAAGTAACACTAAGTGTGCGGGGGGTTACGTGGCCAGAAGTACAGATTCCTTCAAGGGTTGTGTGCCGGGTATGCAAATGAGCAAGTCAAATGATCATAATGCGTTTAGGCGTTCACTCTTGATGTGGGACAACGGAGCAGTGAGCCGTTTAAGATACGTACATGCTACCACCACTGCACGTTAGATCAACGTGTGTTGTTGCTTTTGAGTTGAACTCGCGGACACAAGGCAGTGGCGGCGCTATGCACAGCGCAGGTAGGCTCCGTGACGAGTACCGATGTACATGCTGCCAGGAGCAATATATATTATTGTGTAGGAAGAAGTCTGAGGAGGGCAAAAAATTTACTGACCGAATTAAAAGATCCACAATTAGACTCAATGCGTTCCGATTTCCTGACTAAGCCCAAGATAATACTAATGAACAGAAATGAGATTGCCCAAGCTCATTTAGGCATGGGAGGAAGCACTACGGTGACGTCTGTTTTTCATGCAATCCGTCAGTCAACTCTCACGCTCGTCGTTGTCATCATCGTCGTCAGGCTCCTCCACCGCGTTTTGAGAAAAGCAACTTGACAGACTGACCGTGTATGCTACTTAGGCGCGTGTGATAAATAACTTTTCCCCTCACCATTCCCGCGCATCACTCATATACGCATTATTCCATGCTGGCGAGGTGATGGGCAGGTGAGAGATTGGGAAGGAAGGCATGTGGCCCGTTCTCGTAAAATATAATGACTTCATTCATTTCACATCTCTCTTTTGTACGAGCGTGTCGTCCGAGTAAGTGCGACACTAATATTTTAACTCGAATTCATTCGTTCATGTGTATTCTAATTTATTGAATTTTAATGAGTCTTATTTTAACTTGTCTGCTCTCGTTTAGCATAAATAGAGAAGAGGCATATACAACAGTGCCGCAGTGCTATGATCATCATTAAATTAGTATTATGGTTCTATACTATATTTGAACAGAGGGTCTTTCCCATTCATTAGAGACGGGCGGGGATGAGGGTGTGTGTCTGTGTGTGTGTGTGTGTGTTTTTGTGTGTGCATAAATATAGCTCGGGCTAAAATAAAGATGATAGAAAACGTCTAGGTTGTTATTGTTGTTGTTGTCGTCGTAACCCAGTTTGCGAGGCCATAACTCATGATCGTTATTTACTTTTCATGATGATTGGATTTATTTTATGAGCGTAATTCGACCCAGTCCTTCTACGTTCGCTACCCCTCCTGCTCTCTGTCTTTCTTGGGCTCAAACTTGAATTCAAATTGAAATGAAGCCTGGGGACCACACGCACACACATCCGTGCATCAATGCAGTCTGTTGGAGCACGTGAACGTCGGATAGGATGCAAGGTGTTAAAGTAGATAAGAGCCAGCTGAATGTTATCCATGCCGTGAAATTTTTGAATAGTATAGCGACTTTCTGCTACCCTGTTGGGCTTAGGGAAAGACGAAAATCACTGCAGGACGAAAAATTGTTATTCGAGTGGAACTCGAGAAGGGAGGAGCAGGGAAAAGTGTTTGAATACCATAAAAAAATACCGTTTGGCTCAAGCTTTGAGGAATTAATTAACTACTTTATTAAAGCGATAATGCTAGTACAACAAATGATTTTCGTAATTTCTCTCCTTATTTCTTCTGTTTTGAAGTTGCGAAATCCTGCCAGCGGATGAGGATGAGAGCATATCCCTGTTGCACTAAGGAGAGTGTAAAAGAGCAGACGGGGTCTGGTCATTGTCCTTTAACTGGTCATCACTTGTGATCATCGTGGTGGAGCACACAGAAGAGTCGACAGGGTCGTTGTTGTTGGGACTTGGCACAGAGGAGGGCAGAGTGCCAACTTCTTACAGCATATATCCTATGTAGGCTCTTCTTGTTCTATTCCTCGATCATTCAGTCAGCTCATTGCTCTGTTTGGTACTTTTGCCATGTAACTACCTCATCGTCGCATGTTACACCGCGAAGAGAACAAGTAGTAGACGAGGCTCCGTTGGTGCCAAAGCTTTATTATTATGTCATGTGAGATAAAAAATACAATGGAGTAATGACAAGAGTGAAGGAGGAGAAAATCAAGTTTTAGTGGAAAAGTGCATTGAGCTGTGTGTGTGTGTGTGTGTGTGTGTGTGTGTGTGTGTGTGTGTGTGTGTGTGTGTGAGCGTGGAGAGAGAGAGGACGATGACGACGGGACGGGGGATAAAACTTTTGTTCAGTGCGTAGATTCCCTTACTCGTCACATGGAATGCTGACAGGTTTGAGGAAGACGAATACCTGGGAGTATTTTGCATTATTATCATCCTATATACAGTACAGAACATTAAGCTCATCAGGAGCGACTTGCTGTCAGTATAATAAGGGGTAACTGTGTCATAATACTACTGTCTGCACGCAAGCTCCTGGTCTGCACGATGTAGCCCTGTGAGACTCATCTCCATCACTCTCCACACGAGCTCAACCGGAATCATATTTACGGGTGAAAAAGTTAATTTTTCCATATGAATGTGACCTCTGACGTGGATAGTGCGTAGTACTGAGATGACCGGCCCTGCTTCCAACTTCATACATATGCAAATAGAGCTGGCTTTTAATAGTTATTTTCACCCCAGTGGGTCCTCCCTATATATTTCCATGAGGAAAATCAAAAGTGTATGGTTACCATGAAGTCCCTGCACACTGCCAAAAATTCAGCATCATTCCATATTCTGTTGTTCGTCTTCATCACCATCACACGACTTGCTCCCAGGGGGAACGACTATATCGCTTGTCATATCCGCTCACCACTAGCTCACGGCAGCAGTTGTCACAAGTTTCTTCGCACTCCTCAACTTTATATGAGGAGGACTCACTCTCTGCACCATCACTCAGAACTTCAAAGGGGCTTCGGACGTGATTTGATTAGGTAACCAGATGGAGAAAATGTGAGGAAAGTTACTCGTTCACCAAGGAGAAGGAGGATACGGAGATATGATAGTTATGTATTAATTGAAATTTATATCCTACTTCCATGTGCCTCCGTGGCAGACTCAAACTTGTCATTATTAGTATGAATAGAGGAGACGGAAACTTGGTGGAAGCATCCACTTTGAGCGCTTACTGTCACTGTATATGGCCTTTCTGTGGGTATACATGTAGCTGCGTTTACGTGTGTGTCTGCGTAGGATGCTGTGTTACTGTCAATGCATGTACCGACTGCCGAACTTGGCCGTGCTAAGACTGGTCAATGAGGAAGATGGGGATGTCAAATTAAATTTGTGAGTGATTGTAGACACAGAAACGAGCGAAGTGTCTTACTATTATTACGCTTTTCCTTCATTCGCGGACTTGCATTACACACACACACACACACACACACACACACACACAAAGCGCAGACACATGACAGTCCTTTTTGGCGGCTACCAAAAACGTCCCTTATCTGGGAATCCCCATGATTTTACACTGCGATCACTCTCTCCTCCCTGGGAGCCAGGACAGCAGAGGGAAACGACGATAGAATGGCAAAATATGGCGTTTAATTAAAGGGAATTGGCCCACTGACGGCGTCGTTGACACTCGAGTCCATCGTTTCCAGTGTACCATGTCCTCATTTGAAGTTGTGTGCTGTAGAAAAGCTTAAAGGAGAGGGGGGCTCTGTCCCGCCTTCTCGTTACTATTGCCGGATGACACAAGTCGTAAATATGCGCAAGAGCAATAACAAGGTAAAGTAACATGAGCTCTGCGAATAGGAGATCTTCTTCCATGGACCGAGGAACTTTACCCCCCCCCCAGTTTACGGGAGATATGGGCGGGTCAGTGGCCTCACGTTCGAGCTCCCCCTGTTCATTACCCATAATTTGGCACCTGATCTGGGTCAGACTGTTTCGAATGTCCACTGGGAAATTTTGTGTGGAAGGAGGAGGGGGGTGGGGGTGAAAGCTCGACTACACGCTTTTTGGCTGCCGCCTCTACGGCTTCCAATTATCAGCTTAGGGCTACAGTTCAGTCCTGTCTACCGGAGAGGGAAGAAAATCCCTACGTAGTGATGGCTACGCTCTGTGAGTATCTGACTTTATGCGGAGACGCTAACGTCCGACACGAGGTTTCCGAAGGGCAGGACGGGAGGCACTACGGTTTCCAATTAAATCAAATGATCTTATTGATTTTCATCTGGTTTTCAGGTACATGCCTCATGCAAATCACGGAAGTGTTCAAGGAAATACATGCACAACAACTGAACACGGTAGGTGATTTATGAATTTATACGGGGGGATTCGTACGGTGTTACAAGTGACAGGGGGAACGTGGGTTTTATGAGAGCATGCATTATATATGTATGTATGTAATATCATGGAATATTTGCTTCTATTTTACAGCTGAAGGCGTTCTACGTCGATTTCCTCGTTCCATTGGAAACGAATTTGGAAAAGGATACCCGCGTCATTCAGGTAATCATAAAGAGTGGAGCCTATCCACTTATATGGATAAGTTTACACTTGACTCTAGAGGGAGAGGAATGTTTAGAAAGGTGCCTGAGCGGTCGTTCAAACCGGATTGCTGTGAGGAACGTTATTGGAAGACATAACTTGAGGAGTACAGCAATACTGAGGAATCATTACCCCCTTATTGGGTTTAGCTCAGGGTAATTTCTTGAGTTGAGGAGTACATAAAATCCGTTGGATAACCCTACCAGCTTTCATGAGGTCTGGCACACATGAGTCCTCAAGCTATGAGTCGAAGGGAAAGATGGCAAGCTGATGAGTCTTGACGGGGGCTTTACTAGTGTAAGCGTTGGTTGCCACACTTGCTCAATGGTCAAGTTTCTATCCAGCCCAGCGTCATCGTCACTTTTCAGGCAGATGGATGCCGATTGGTTCTGCAGTTTTCATCATTATTGTCACAGCTCCCCAAAGGTCAGGTTCAAAACCAGTGATGTGCAATCCAGCAAAATTTTCATGCATTACGGATGATGGGTTTCATTGCAAATTTTCGGATTATGATTGGATTAGGATAATTTTTCAAAATGTATGGATTACGGATAAAATCATGCCTAAAACGGGATTTGGACTACGGATTGTGGAACAGTAGTCCGGATTCTGGATTACGGAATACTTTCTGGAATACTTATGTGTTTTCACAAATTTTCTGCCAAATAACTGTAAAAAATGTATCATTTTGATGAAACAACAGCAATTATCAGCGTCAATCACGGCAATCATAAATTAACTAGGGCTAGGATTTACCAAGCTCGCTTGGTATTTTGCACATTTTTCGATTGAATGTGATCAGGCGTGTTGTGATGACTTGTCAATCATTGAGCTTATGCCGAACGGTTATAGTTCATTTGCTTCGGCAAACGTTTTTAATGACGGTTAGGGGAATTTATTCTCTGGTGGAACCAATTCTGAGAACACCTGAAATGTCATTGAAAATTAATTCGGATGAGGGAATTTTGATTACGGGAGTAGCTTGCTTGGAATAGAATTACAGCAGAAAATTTTTAGTGGATTGCGGATTAGAGAATATTGATTGCGGGAGCATCTAGCTTGGATCAGAATTACAGTAGAAAATTTTTATTGAGTTGTGGATTATGGATTTTTGCTAGTTTCTTAAAAGTATGGAATGCGGATTATGTAATCCAACAAAATAATTCGCAATCCGGAAAGATTTTATCCGGATTTTACTTACCAATACTGATAAAAACTTGAGCACGGCCGCACCTTTCTAATTCTTATCCTCCCGGTTGTCCCCGCTTGCACAGAATATGCAATAAACTCTTGATATTATAGTTCTGGTAGCATGTGAGCTGAGAGAGTCATCCTACAATGAAAGGCCTGAGCTCACGCTTGCCTTCACTTGTAAAAAGTTCCATATTTAGACTCGTGCTCAAGAGAGGAAATAGTTGGTAATTTCATATATTCTGTTAAAATTTCTTCATGTAGCAAGCCCCGTTAAACTTGGTATTGTTCACAATGGATCCCAATGTACTACCAAAATCACGTTGTTACCGTTGTTGTCTGTGAAAATTTGAATTTCTGTTTTTCTGTAGTCTCCCACTGAGAGGATCCGTACGTGATAGGAGAAAAGTAACTTGCCCCCTGTTGGCCCATGTCTATGTCCACTGTTAGGAGCCACCGTCACAGATGTTGATATCATATGCCTGGCTATTAAATATACACACACATACATGTAGGGTTATATACTCCTGAGTGTCACCCTACTGCAAGCATTACCCTCACTTATGCAGTGTTTGTAGCTTCAGACTCCTTCAGACGGGGAGTTCCTTCAATTATGCGCCTTTCATAGCTCCGTACTGCTGATAGGAGAACTTTTGATTATATTGGCCGAGTATGTGCTCAAGTACATGTAACATATGTGACTACATGAAGAAACTGAGAAATTATTGGGTCAAAAACCATTATTAATACGGTCATGAAGTAAGCATGAGGGAAAGAGGGAGAGAGAGAGAGAGAGAGATGGTTTGGATTTTTCTGCCATTAAGGAAATGTTATGGTATGGCAGTATATGGTTGGGAAATGATTTTAATGCTTGTAGTAAATACGGTAATTAATTAAACTAAGGTAAAACTATAAATTCTATACATTATTAGAGGGATGCTCCTCGCCATTTCCCATTCTCCCTCGCTCCATTGTTCTACTTTAAATGGCCCCCGTCCAATCATGTGGACAGGGGAAACGAGGATGAAACTCCAATGGCTCTGGTTATATGGACGCAAAAGTAAAAGTATGTGGAATAGGCTCCCATAAATTTTTTGCATAACTGACCAAATAAATCATTTTATGGACGTCATTATAATTATCAATGGTCGTAGAATTTTCGAGGATTTTAGGTAAGACCTAATCGTATGCACATACATACGCCGCACACTACCACACACGTATATACGTTCCGCTCATGAGCAATCAACATGTTTGACAAATAACTCTCGCCGTATTGTCCTACACGCGGCCCGCGATCCAAGTTTAGTCGTGAACGAAATAACCGGGATAAAGAGTCTCACGCTACTACTACTGCTCCTGCTCCTATCGTTGTTGGGGAGATTCGCGTTCAAATTGAGCAACAATAACATGCAAACTCCCCCTTTGCTCTATAAATGAGTAAGTATACAGTAATAGTAGTAGTATAATATAAAGTATTCAGTCTGCCTTATGCCGCATGTACATGGCTAAGGGCGACGAACGTGAACGATCACTACAACAACCGCCACGACCAAGGAGTGAACCAGTCCCCTGTTCATTCATGAGGGATGCATAGCTCCATATATGTAGATACACAGAAGACAATTGGGCAGTGGCTTGAGACATGGCCTATACGAATTTATTCTGATGTTAAATCCCCTTGGGATCTCAACAAGGGTTCGTCTCCTTCCTCGCTCCATTACACTGTAAACCGCCGCCGCTCCTTGTGCATTCCTCCTCTCATCTCTCCACCTTTTTCCCCGTCTACTGCCAGAAATCTGCTACTGGCTTTCAACTGAACTGACTGCGGAGTGAGGGGGTACATAAGCCTGCATGTAGGCATGAGTCTGTGTGTACACTGTGGTGATAGAAATGTCAAGAATTTACTATGGGGCATTATCATGCTAAAAAATATTGATCGACTCACGGAGGGGGTCATCCTAAAAGTTCCTTGGTCATCAATGGTATATCCTTGGGGAGTGAGTTTTTTCTGTGCCCGCAGTGGAGGTTAGAACAGCCTCTTCCCCCCCCCCCCCGTCCCACATGAACTGCCGACTCATGTGGACTGCAGAGTGACGAGCGTGGTAATGTGGCACATTCAGAGTGTTGCAAATAGTAAATTTACGTTGGGATACAGGGGAAATGTGTCGGCAATCAGGTCTTCGTCTTACTCGTATTCTACAGCGAGGAAATTACTACATTTAGGCGTTGACAATTGACAAAATTCACACGGGGATATTCAGTTATTGGGGCAAAAGTAGTGCGTAAACTCTCTGCGGTTTGCCTCCTGCATGTATTCCCACTGCTTTGTGGCAATAATGGAACAACGGTAGGGAAATCTTCCCTGAAAATAGAAGTATTCCAGCCTCACCGGCCTGAATCACAAAGGAACGGAATTGTGGGCATAAGTTATGGAAATAAACGACCATGTCAAGCAGTGCAAATCTCCCTCATAGAAATCTTCAATGATGATGATGATGACGATGATGGGAATAATGTTTGAAATAAAATCAAACCTTTCTTCCCATCCCCTCCGTGAGACGAACGAGGATTTTTATGTGGGAATTCAGACGTTGATGCCACTGTGGCATTTGGTTCCCCTTTGAATCAAACCGCTGCTACGGAGGGTTGGTTGTAGTGGGTAAAATTTACAGCCACGTCCCACAAATACATTTGTCCTCCTTTTCTTCCCATATTGAATCCTGGAAATCGTATGAATTTAATAATGTTTATTTTAACAAGCGGCTATGTCCTATTTGCTAGGTTGGGGATGGATCCGAAATTTCCGGCTTGAGATCATTTTATGTCAAGACATGGAGTCTCACGGAGCTAATATTTGAGCAAGTGCCTACAAGTGTATCACGTAGAACGTAGTATGTGCGTGTGGAATTGGGAGGGGTTATGTACAACTCATGCCTGTCGGACAGGGGCAGGAAAATATGCGTGAGGGAGACTGTGGGAGAGAGAGGATGAGAAGAGTTGAGATTTCTCCGGTTATTTTCTTGAACCTTCCTCTCCGGTTTCGGGTCGATTTATTCAACGACCATATAAAATGGTTGTCAGGGGTGCAGTTTTTTATCTTGACAAGTCAGGTTACCCTGAATGGGACTATGATGCAGGCAGGGAGAGATATTCCAGGGGTCCCTTGTCCGGGGCTTTAGGGGAGCGCGGGGTTGATTCATCGAAGATCGTAGCGCAGCGGCAATGGTCTGTTTCAGAAGTAAGGCTGAGTTGGCAAACCCTTACCCTTACCCTCTCAATGTCAACCCCACTTGGTTTCTTCAGCAATGGCCTCCATCCCGAACCGCCAGTCATGTGGTATCTGTGAACTCGACTGCTTATGCAAGCTTGTTCAGGGTTCCTGAACAGGTTTCGCAATTCATGACATTATATCATTCCTACTTATATCAGTCTTCCAGAGATCGTGCTGAACTACTGACGAGAGCAAATTCTGAGAGTTGAGCGGTTTCAGAAGATAAAGTATGCTAGGACTTTTTCCCGAGCTGAGGCTAAAACGTCCCACTGCTCACTCAAATGTACTTTAGTACATGTCCTGGCCATGTATATAGACCTGGCCTGGATATAAAATGGTTCACGACACGGCCATTATTCCTCGAAATTGAGGCCATGTACTAAGAAACCCCCCGAGTCATCTTTGAGGATGTACTGCTTGGTGGCCTCTCCGGCCTTAAATGACGGTATTATCAGTTTTGCAGTTTTTCTTACTATTTTGAACTTAAATTATGACCTAATGTATCAGTCATCTGGAGTGTTTCCAGAGAGAAACAATCCTGTGGATCCTGCGCCAGAAAAGTAATTTAATTCCCTTAATTACATCAGAGGATCTCCTACCAAGTCACCGTCTGCATGCTATGTGTACTAACACAGTAGTGGGTAGTGTGCCAAATAGCTGCAGCCGTGCGAGTGAGTTAAAGGGACGGGAAATGTTGGTGAAGCGTAAGCTCAACGCACAGCGTGTCTCGTTGAATATTACTGTAACAAGGAAGAATGAATGTACCCCGAGCTTGATTTTAAATTTGGACAATACTCTCCCAAATTTAAGATAAGTTGACCAAGGGGAAGAGATTGACATCGGATATATCCGATATTTGGAAAACATTATCGGACTTTTTCTCATGGGACACACGTTCCCAGCAGTCAAACTCCCCGTTTCACTTTCGCCCTCCTTCCCCATGCTTCCTGGAGTGGATGTGAGGATTCGAGTATAGAATTGGGCGGGGCGTCGTCGGAGGTCGGATAGATGTTCGTAATGGGTAGCGGTAACAATAGAATTTTACGCCTTTCCTTAACGCAAGGATTCCACTCAGAGGCAGGTTGATAGGTGCCCTCGTGTAGGGAGGAGGAAGGGTCTCGTATTGTGGCAAATTACCGCTATGCATAAATACTCGGAGTTGACAAGGTGTGAGTACACAGAAGAGGGAGTAATATGTGACTGGCATTGAGTTGTCAGATGTTAAGAGAGGAACTAAGAAGAAGAGTCTCATTGACGGTGAGTGTACATCCAATTCGCATCGCCGACTTCCCGAGTGCCCCTTCGATCTCAATAAATCTTTTCCTCTCTCTCTCCCCTTTTAATAAAAAGCGCGGAACGGAATCTCTCGTGTTGCCTCAATCCCTCTTCCCTCCTCCACTTCCTTCCCCTAAAATATGGTATACAGCTCCCGATAAGATGGTCCGACGGCGTAGGAGTGGAACGCAGAGGCCCAAAACTCTACGTTCACTACTACTACTACTACTACTACTACTACCTTGCACACGCACACGTACATCTACTTTCCAGTAGTACAATTTCCACCCTGCTGAACTTTCACGCTCACTCTCCTTGAACTTGATCATGAATTTGTTTGACTACGGCTCGTTGAATTCATACTACGTCCTCCAGATTGCCACGCGCCAAGCATGTAAGCTCACTGAATTCACGTCGCGGGTCAACCTGCCACCATGCTAGCAACATATACTTTGGAGTAATGTAATGAAATCCTTTAACCCGCAACTATACAATGTGGATGGGGAACAGGGGGTTTCCTACCCCTACAGTGCACAACTCAAGTTTAGGAGACGTATGGGTCAGGTACGTGAGGGAGAGAGGCTTCTCTCGTCGGGAAATATTTGACTTTGCCCCCGGAACTGAGAGTAGAAGTATTTATCTCGGATCGCAGTCTTTGTAGAAAATTCGAGTCCTTTAAACCCTTCCTCCAGAAATAGAGTGGGTGAGCAGGAGCGAGTATGGGATCTTAATCTTCCAATTAGCCCTCTTTATTTGCATGAAAACATCGGGCTGGGAACATTTGTCTCGGAGGCGAGACAAATAAAATGATTGTATGTCTGCTGCGGCGAGGGGGGGAGAACAAGGGGAGTATAGGCCTCAGGTTTCTCCCTTTCTCTGCAGAGGAACACAGTGTAGCCAGTTGAGGACAGGACGACTGCCACGACGGCGATGACGAAGACTTGGATGGGGGAAGCAAGAGAGGTTTGGGATAATTGTGTTTATTTTATATACCTCTCATCCCATAGCAGCTTCTCCCAAGCACTTCTTTACTCTCACACGCGGAGAGTGGGTCCGTACTTGAGGTTGTCGGTTTAGACCAGTGGAAATGGATTTATTTCCCCTGAAATATATGATGAGTTCCTCCGCAGTTATGTAATATTCTGTATTCCCTACTCCACAAGATGGGGGGAGTGAAATGCTAAAATGGGGAAACTCACTTACTTTCACCTCTCCATCCCGCACTACGAGCTTATATATAGCCTCTTTGAATCTCTTACTTTCTCACTCCCTCTCTTTCTCTCTTGCTCTCTCTCCGTGTTCGTAATTGTGTGTGTGAGTGTGTGTGTGTGTGTGTGTGTGTGGATGTTTGTGTATGTGACTATGTCTAGCCTTTGAGGCAATAATGTCTCTTCTCTCCCTACCAGAATCTCCAATTCTCTCCTCGACTTCCCATACACTTCAGCTATGTGAGGACGAGGTTGGAATTTATCAAACGTCCAACATTGCACACCGTTGACTACACCTATACACTCTACCAGACTCGAATTATCCTAAGACTTGCTTATATTTGTAATGTATTACTTGAGGTTAACTTCATTTCTTTCCATTAGCGCCTGCGTGAGTGTGTGTGTGTGTGTGTGTGTGTACGTGGTTTGCAGTGTGTAGACCGGTGAAGTTTTGGTATGCAGACGCTGGCAACCCTTGTCTGCATTTTCTCTCCCCGCATAACACTCACTGTGCACACGTCATACACGGTCCGACCCGACAAAGGCAAGCATGGTACAAGGAATAGGTGCAGAGTACTAAACTTGTAGCCATTACATGCCATTGAAGTTAGCTTGTACATGGGTGTGAGTATATTTGCGTGCGTGCGTGTGTGTGTGTTTGTACATGTACCCCATCCTCCACTATACCCATTATTAACTTCTTATGGGAATCCAGTGTATAATTTATGCAGGAGTTTTAGCTACCTCTCGAGAGGCTCAAGTTTTCTCACATCTTCCGGTATGTACTTACTTGTAGGGGCACTATGGAAGCTCTCCGCGCCCCTTCCTCACGTTCTCAAAGGGAGACTTCCTCTGTGCAGTGCGCACGGCTAACTTTTTATGTGCTCAACAAAAATTCACTTTGGGGCCATCATGACTTTTTCCCCACTCATCTCAATAACAAGTCATCTCACATATATAAGAGTCCTCCAAAAGTTAACTGAGTAGGCTGAACTGAAATGAAAGGGAATGCAGACCGCCTTGGAGCTATTCCCTGCACCCCTTTTTTCGTAACGTACTTCCACTATGAGGAGGGGTGAAACTCGGTGTGGTAATATCTATTGGGTAACCCGGGCTCTACGGGCCGTCATGCTCCTCATGTGTGGGATCCTCTGACGTGTTTGGCGGAGGCAAGCGGGGGAGCCCCAAACGGCCTTGTTGAATCATAATGCTTATGTATAGGGAACATTTGCCGTAATGGTCCTCTCAGGGGGGACTTTGCACCTTGAGGAAATGCTAATAGTTGTTGTTTTTCCGAGGGTGAGGAAATTAGCTGGGGTACTGTGGCAACGCCATTGAGATAATGAGGCGCATAATGACAGCATGGAATGACTATAGTGATGGAGACGTGTGGGGCAGACGTGAAGGGGATGCATATCGGAGGGACCCCCTCTCCCAGTTTAGATGGGAAATCAAGGGTAAACTTTTAATGAAGTGGAGGGAGATTCCGCGGTGGGAATCATAATAATCGTAAAATTCCCTCCGCCAAGTGTACATGTTGACTGCAAAGGAGGAGAAACCGAAATGGACACATTGGTCTCGTAATAGGCTAATTACACACCAGAGCATTTGAGACGGGCTGTTGGAGTGCGTATGTGCTCCAATGCAGCCCCGCATTCTTCTGAAGAAAGTGAAATGAATGCGATGCGACGGTGTGGATAAGTTGGGGCGGGCTCGAGAGGAGGAGTCGTATGCGTTCTTGGGTGTATCATAAATAATGTCGTTTGGAACATAAAAATATTTTACTTTGTATAACGTGCCTCCACGAGCGGGAAACCCAAGGCGGAGCATGTACTAGAGAGATGGGGCTCTCGTGATGTATAACGTGTACACGAAGATTAACATGGTCGTATATATTTTTCCCTTTGTTCTTTGACAGACGGAACAGAAGAAATTCTTGATGTGCCACAAACAGCGGATGGAGTCTTACAACAAGGCGGCATCCACAGTGAAGAAGATGCGGAAGAAGTCGAAAAAATCAAATGCATCTGCTCAAACGTTGGACAAGGAAATCAAAGTAAGTCCTCCCCCCTTCCTCTGGGAAGGATCCATGGAATGGGATTCAGCATCTCTCTCTCTCTCTCTCTTTCTCTTTCTATCTCTCGTCGAGCTTTCAACTTAATGCCTGCCATTAAGAATATTTTATTTTGCCAAGTTTGAAGTTGAAAAACATTTATTATGGGGCGTAGCTGTGGTTTTCCGCGTAATTAATTAAACCGAGTGGAATTAATTGGTGGCTTGGCCCTTCTACCTACACTGGTAAATTCGCAAACTCATGCACCTACGAGTGCACACGTATAGAGTTTCTGCGGAATGATGAGGCTGCCTCAAGGGATCCCACACATTGTAGCTGGGCGAATTAATATTATTCCGGTTCGCTCGCATTTCCGCTCCATTCATATCGTACACAACATCTGCTCAAATTTCCACCCCTCTCATCCTGTAAATTATGATCAGCCATAAGCTCCTCTCATGTTCAGATATACTGCACATACGCAAAGGCACACTGTCATTCTGAAGATCCGAACACCTTTCCGCCTCTCCTCTCTACAATAATGCTAATCAGATTCCGCTCTTATCCAATATAACGCAAAGAGGTGAGGCGAAAGGAAAGCTGATGACAGGGAGAATGTTGAGAGACTAACAATTTATTTCATTTTCACATCCCTCTCATACCTAATCAAATCCAGCCGTTTGAAGGCACATCATGATGTCGACTCTTGGAGGAGCAAGTAATAGTTGTTGTCGCTCTGTTGTTATTGCGATTATCATAATATTGTCGTATTGCCGCTAATGACTATAACCATAGACTCTGAGAAACTATACATGTGTCATGCAATGGAGTTTTACAACTACTCCCTACAGCTATCATTTAAGTCGTCAACGTAGAGGCATAATATCCTCCTGTATATGGTCATTATTCCTTTTCTTATGATAGCCTACAGATCCGAAGGACCCTGTGGGAAGCATTAAGTTACGTTGGATACAATGTGGTGGTAATTGACACTTGGAGCTCGCGGACGGAATATATGCGTGATTAAGCGAATGACAAGCCGTGCAGGAACAACTGCCGTAGGTCACTCCGTCAGCACATTCACGCCGGGCCCAATTAAATATGTATATATATAATAGTAATGGCAGTGAGGGTACCTTATTATGTGTATAGCGAGAGAAATCTCCCTGTGGGCACACAAACACAGTCAGCCTCAAAGTTTTAACATGGGATCGATTTGCAATCCATGTATGATTGCACCGAATCGCCGCTTTTGTGTGGGATGAGTTGGCGAAATGTGGGGAGCGTGGAGGATGTTGCATCACCCTGGCAAGCCTTATTGCTTACACATGTTGAGTTCTCACTCTGTGGTGCGGCATGAGTGAATCTCCTAGGGCAGAATAGTTGTCCGCATCCAGGATTGTGCAATCAGTTGGGTTGACTCCATTGTGCCATCGAGTATAAAATGAAAGAAATTCAGGTGAATTCTCGGAATAACCCTTTGGAACGACGGATGTGAACCCCTTAGCATGGATTTTATTGAACTGATATGAAAAAATTGACGAAAAGTTAAATTCGGAGCGTATACACTACTTGAGGTTTGCTTTATTCCCGAGATACAAGTAGACGGTTTTTATCCTCCATGCCTAATGACTACTCTTGTTACCGAGCCCATTTTATAGTCATACCCTCGCCCTCCCATTCTCCCTGTTCAACCCCACACAAATAATGTTTTGGAGTTCGGAGTACACCTCACGTCCTGTCTGTGAACAGGGAGATCCGGGCGAACATGAATTCCTGCCACTGTGAACTAGTTCAGGAAGATACTTTGCCAATCGGCTCGGTGAAAGGCTTGTCTGGTACTTTTGTAAAAACTTTTTGAGGTCTGAGTAGGTAAATTATTAAATGTTGTAATGCGTCGTTGGATGTCCGAGGTCGGGTTTATTATCTCCTCGGGTTTTCAGGAGTAGTTCGCTCCTATATTATGTCTTCCTTCCAAACTCACTGGGTGGAAGCACACTTTGAATGGTGATTCTCGTTGGAAGACGCAAGGGATTATTTTATTGCTCGGCTCGTTAACGGGTGAAAAAAATCTAGAAATTTCGAAGGCTCATATGCGATAACTTATTTGAGATGGGACACACCTTGGGCCTCGAGATGAATGGAAGGTAGATATATCAGTGTGAGCAAACACACTTTAACCTTTGAAGTTCCTGACTTAGAAGAAAGGCGCATATTTCATGTTGGTAATAATTCTATTTCATATTAAAGTTTGCAACTTAAACAGCTTTATATCCAGCTCTGTTGGGGGTGAGTACGTTTGCATTCTGTTACTTAGTATTCTCGAAAGGAATCCGGATTCAAGGATCTTCGTGCCGTGTGAGAACAGTTACAGTAACCCAAAGGGCTCGCAAAATAGGGACAAAGAAGGATATCACATGTTAGTATCCATTTCGTGGTCCTCATGTGGAGTGCGTAATGTAGGGATGCTGACAGTGATTGACCGCAACCTGCTCAAGAGTTTTCACGTTGTTGTTGTAACCAAATACGACGAGAATCAAGATATTTGTAATAATTACCCTGCAATTAACTGGTTCCCCAAGAGAATGACTCGGAGTCAAATCATCATGTATGAGTCCCATTACGGTAGATGAATGTGGAGCGCGATTTTGTGTAATAACGGCTTCAGCTCCGCAACGTTTCTGATGGGATGGAAAAGTTTCTAGTGGAATCTAGCCTATTTGCACATGGACGGATACTCCGGATTTCTAAAGGGGCTGTCATCGAATGGAAATTTATGCTGACACTAGGACGCCAGTTAAATAACAGCTGTGGAGGAAAGCTTTTAGATGAATGATGCGGAATTTCACCTCTACTGAAGTCCACACGGCACTCCAACACTCGCCATACAATGCATGTTTGAGGGCTTGGACGAGTTATTATACACTCACATCTTGATGTCCATTCGAGCGAACTGAACCACTACTAGCGAGAATGAGACTGTGAGGATCCTAAAGTGGATTTGTCAAGATGCACTCTTCTTGCATCCCTTCACATAGTACCCCTCCTCATTATATGTTATGGTGTCGAACTTCGTGGTGGGCGGAACGGTGACTACACTAGCAACTGCAATTTCTTCCCCTTCTACGTGCCAAAAAGGATACGTCATGAGCAAGGTTAGGATAGGAATTAGGAGCTGCTAATTAATGGACCGGCCCAAGCCACTGTTGCCGTAGAATCTTTTAGCAACTCTTTAAAACGAGGATCCAAGATTTATTGCCAAGGTTCGGATCGCCACCAGTCTTGTGTGCATGTAACAAGCGCCCAGAATTGTACGGCTACTTGGACACTGTAGGGGGTTAGGTGCGAGCGTTTACCTTCATATAATTCCTGTAGTGGTAACAAGGCCTTAGATACCACATTACTACACCATAATGGAGGACAGGTGAGTCATGGAACTGTTCAAGTGAATGAGACACTGAGCTGTGGCCACTTGGCTCAGGCGTTATTGCATGAAATCTCCATTGGATCACAGCCATAAAGAAGTTTAAGGTTATGTGCCACTAAAGTTGAGCAGGGATTGTAGTTGAAGGAGTCGTTTAATTGTTGTGACGGTGAGTGCAGTTCCGTTTTCAGTACGTATACTTGGAGCAGAGCTGCTCAAAACCAATGTGTAGTAAGGTCGATATGCACAACAGTCAGTGACCAATGAGTGTGCAGTGCAAGGAGGTTTGATGAAAGTTCACTGTATCGAATTAATAATAATGTCCAATAATGTCAAACTGTCGCAATCGAGTCAGAATTTTTCCTTTTCAAAACAACAACAGCTGTGACACATACAGAATTAGAAGCCCAAATCAATGTATGAGCACATTCCTTAGTTGCATACCATGGAAACGTCTCTACTACGCACCTCTATGGGGGCACATGCATGGGAAAATGCGTGGTCAGTGCGGGGTGATCTGTGGTCTGAAATGTTGTATGGAACACAATTCCTTTAACCTTCTAAAACCACGAAGAGAGCCCCCTTGCAACGTAACCCCTGTGTGATCCTTTCAGCGTGGTATGCATAGGGCCCCAGTCATATTTTACAACTCTGTCAATTACTTTTACATCCTGATTTCTTCTGGTACGAAAAACTTTCGAGCGCAGAGGATTGATTTCACTGGAGTCAGGGCTGAACCTATATGCTCTAGTATCGACTCCAAGAGTCCAAATGACTTTCTGGGTCGTCTATCCTTGCTCCAAGCAATCTGCGGACCAAAATGTTTATATTGACTCAATCAACCGAGTTTGCAACTTTGCAAATGTTTTGTGGTCAGGCCTAATTGTATGGGTAAAATGTAATGCATCTGACGCATAATTACCGGTGGATCGCGACTCTAATCTCGTCATTCAAAAGCTCTTTATACTCTCCTAAAAGTTTGGGATCATGAGTGGGAAAGATGAGATCCTCTTTGTTGGAATTCGTGTGTGTGTGTGTGTGTGTGTGAATGAGCGTGATTATTAAAGCTTGCCGCTTCATCCAACTACTAATACGGCCGCGGTATTGAAGAAAGGTTCTCAGCTCCTTCTGTCTCAATTTGCACACAATTAATGTCAAAAAACGCATTGGCAAGGCTTAAGGAGCTCGTAATGAAGCAAGTGTTACTTTGTAATTTGCAGGTAATGCAGACCTTGGAGGAGGAACGATCAAAACTGGAAGCCTTTTGCGATAAATCAATCAAGGAGGTATGTAATTAACGATTCCAATCTCAAATGTTATCTTTAGTGAAAAGAAACTCCTTAAGCCTGACTGAAGGATGCTCCCGATTCATATCGCGTGTTCAAGGAAACTGACTGAGATTTCAGTGCTTACGACGATTTACTTAGATGATGATGATGATGCGAGTCAATGTAGTTTTCATCTCAACCTCTCTCACGCAGTCATTTGAGTGGTGCGACGAGGATGCAGTTCTCATCCATTTTATGATCCCATGTACTCTACTGCATCCCGATCGAGTAGATTCAGAGCCCGTCTGAAAGTACGTAATATCTAAATAGCGGTTTTTCCTGACCATGTGTCCCGGAGCAAAACACACCTCAGACGCCTTTAAAAATGGATGAAGTAATCGCGGAGTATGCTTGGCTTGATACCAGGATGACTCTGAGGTTACCTCACCCCGCTCACCATGAGTGGGATGAGGTCATTGTTAAAAATTTCCGTGCGGCGCTTAAAATAATCCCGTGATATGAGGAGACTACTCAGCTAACTTTGGGGTAAAGTGCATTTTTTCGCTCTTGGGGACAGTAGTTGTGAAGTAACCGTGGGATCACTGTTAATGAAGGCTCCTCCGGACGAGCTAGTTTCTTTTAATGAGGAACATAAACTCTGAGCGTGAGGGTAGTTCAGTTTGGCAGAACTCGTAGCATTGGATAACGCCCCAGAGGAATCTCTGTAGAATCGTGGGAGACTTGAGAAGAATTTTTGGAAGAGAAATAAAGTAGGTTGTCATTTAGACCCGTTCCCCTCTCTGGCTTCCTTAGTTCTTGTTCTGTCCGGTTTCACGGCAAGAAGGCTAATCCGAGCCCGAGAAATTGAGAAAGAGAGACACAAGAGCGGGCTCATGAGATACGGTACTTAGGGGCAGCGGTGCTAGTGTAAGATGATGGCATGGGAAGTAAATTACGCCAAGAGATGCCATAATATTTTCAGAATCCGATGTCATGCCATGCCCAAAGCTGTATCTCAGAGAAAGAAGGAACAATAGATGCTGTGCATAGAGGATGATTAGAGGGAGCTGAACACGCTCCAAAACACTTTCACGTAGTCGAGTCGTACATTAGAAGCTCGTGGAGGCGCGGATTTTTATACTCAACCACGACTACAGCAAATCCTTGCACGAATGTTCCCCAGTACGTTTAAGAAGTACAGTGTGATGGCATCCACCGGCGACCCATTCACTCTGCATAATATGGTTGAGGTGAAGCATACACATTGCATAAACTATGGAAATCATGACGATGATGCACATGCCGTGCCAGTAAGACAGGAGGGAAACATCGTGAACTTTCGCTAGTGAGTTAGGATGGTAGAGCAACCATAGAGGAGCAAACCTCGTATTTTTGCAGAACAGCGATAAAATCCTTGTCATACAGACTGTATATACTGTTGTACAACAAGAAACCAGTTTGTAGAACGAAAGCAAACTTGGGATGGCAGTAGATTGTGGGGAACAGGAGCATGACAGTACAGGAAGATTCAAGGATTCACTTATTATTATTATTTACTTGAGTTCCTCACGCGGGTTGAGATTGGAAGCTTCTGTGGTTGACAGAGAAGGCGGCGGCGGCAGTAATGGAAATTAAATTTTGCTTTCACGCCGAACGAGAAGATAAATTATCAGATTCTGATTAGTTTTCAAGGGCCTTATTGGATGGATGAGGTGTCAGCTTAGAAATGATGTTGTAGGCATCAAGTTGCAAGGGAGCACCCACTCTGACTAGTACGGTCCAAGGAACCGGACATACTTCTTACTTAATAATTCAAATTAAACTACAAGTCATTAGCATTCACAGGATGGATCCTCGTACAAACAGAAAGCAATTAATCTATTCTTACCAAGTTCTAGACCTCTTTTGCGTTAACTATAGTAAAGGCAAAGAATAAAGAACTCCCGCAAGAGTTATGGCATATCACCGTCACATCAAATAAAAGTCAACACAAGGAGAGGGAGACAAAGCAAAATACGGGTTTCCTACACGGGGTCATTCACCCGCAACCCTGCGGTCAATGGTCATGAGGAATCCGGCTGGTTCATTTTTCCTTTGTCTCTTCATCACACGTTCCGTGAGTGGGGCAGAAAGCCGGCTAATACAAAATGTGAAATGGAGAGGTTGAGAGCAAACAATTTTTATTATTCTCACTTCTCCCTCTGAATTTCATTAACTTATGTGAAAAAAATTATAAGGGTACATGCATACTATAAAGCGTCGAGAGCGGATTCATACTGCACACAAGCGCCTATTCTTCCACCTTTCCTATTCTGCTACTATGACCAGTATAGATATTCTTGGAGACGAAAATAAATTCGGATCGGCTCCTTTCAGCTTGCCCTCCCGATTTTCCTTCCATTTCTAGACCTCAAACTTGATAAATTTTCTTGACGGGTGACAAGAATACTGAATCAAGTCCACTCGGTGTAGATAGCCGCAGAAGATGGTAAACGTGAAGTTCTGAAACGGAGCACAATGATGAAAAATGCTTTACTCTGCTCCCACAAGTCTTCGGTGTATCGACCAGCTTTTAGCTATACTACTTCCCGGCAGATTCTGTTGGAAATAGTAGGGACAGGGTGTGCAAGTCGTGATTTGTCATTTGTCTTCTGTAGTCCGCGTGAACTCTAGGAGAGATAACATGCATCCTCTCATCCCATTCTACTTCTTAGGCACTGACACAGGAGCGGCGTCGCTACGGCTTCATCCTCGAACGACAAGCATCATTGGCAAAGCACTACTTGGCATTCTTCTCAAAGGGGAACTCACTACTGAACGTGAAATTGGAGAATTGGATGAAAGTCGCCAAGTCCCGGGAAATTCTGCCCGAGTCCATGCAAAATTCATTGCTGAAGAGAATTCAAGTAAGTTTTTCTTCCATCGCACCCCCGTCCACCCTCCTTTCCAGCAGCTTCACCACCACCAAAGTGTCTCCCATAAAAGCCTACTCATGTTGATCCTTCTTCAGATTTTCCTAAAAAAAGTTTCCGGATTAGACAAAAAATTAGGTTATACTCAGTCAGACTCCCAAAACTTTGATATATATAGCTGAACCTGCTACACGTTGCGAGAGGTTTACGAATATTCAAGCTTAACACTGGTCACTTCATTTACAAGAGCAGTTCCGTCCGAACCGAACCGCAATCTCTAACTTTTGGATAGTTTCGTGACCCACCCCCAGAATACACTAACCCTACAGCTGTTAAAGGCCTACTTTTCAAAATGCTCAAATTTGAATTTTCACCGAAATCATTTCTGAGAAATTTAAAATGGAATTTTCCATAAGGATTTTAATGCGCCCGCCCAAAGGTCCCTTTGGTATTTTTCAAGAAAATCACTTCATGTAAACGACTGCAAAATTGAACTTTTCTATTGTTTCATGATAGGTTATGCTTAGAAATTATTATGATGAGCTTTACTCATCACAAAATGCTCCATTTATGAGCCAATTCTTTCAAAAAATCAAAAAATTACAGAAGTCAAAATTTTGTGGAAAATTCAATGTTGTTGATAAGCTATTAAGGCCTTAGGATTAGTACATATTCTAGGGGTGGGTCACATACATATCCTATAAATCCCGAGCCGATCAGTTATGGACGGTAGGGTAACCCTCTTGTACAGTTAATGGAAACAGAGCTTTCGACATAAGTTTCCTTCTTGTATCTCCAACGCTGTCGCTGTCATCGGAGCACCTATTAAGGCTTAAATGCTGACAGCAGAGAGATCACCTTGCAATTAAAGAAACCACTGTGAGGAAGGAACTAATTCTACTTATTCCGTACACCCAGGGAGGCGACGAAGAAAATTGCATCTACTGCAGTCCTCGGAAACCAGGGAACTCACAGGATGACACGGCTTCTATTTCTTCACAATTAAGAAAGACCAAATCCATGGATGCTACTGAGATCATTAATCTTCAGTCCGATCAGGCTGACTTGGCAGTTGCCTCTGGAACCGGTACCATGAGTCGCGCCAAGTCCGAGTTGAACTTGATGACGAATGGGAGTGGGAACAACGGGAATAGTGGGGGAACCGGGTTCACACAGGACCACCTAGATGGCACTGGGCATGGCAAACCAGCCGCCCGGCCCAAGTCCCTAGCTGTTGCAACTGAAACTACGACAAGCGGCTACGCAAAGGCCCTGTACGCGTACCTGTCCAGTGGAGAAAATCAGCTGAGTTTTCTTGAGGGAGATATCATTGCTCTAATTGGTAAAAAATGATTTGCTAATGATAATAATGTTAAAAATTTGCGGCAAACTTAATGGAAAGCATTTGCAGGAGACAAAAATAAAGGATGGCAGTACGGCGAGAATTTGAGAACCCAGAAAACGGGTTGGTTCCCCGTGGCATACACGGAGATGGACGTGAGTACGCCCGCAGTTGACATGAACATGAAGTCCGCGACGCTGCCCGCCTCAGGTTCAAGCACTCAAGGGGGTACAACGACTTCCGGGTCTTCACCAGTGCCTCCACCGTTGCCTGTAGCCGTCCCCCTCCCCCCGTCCGTAGTGACTATGAACAACGTGAACAGTCAGCAAAGCATGACCCAGAGCCGAATGATGAGCGGTCACGGTCATGGTCACGGTACTTATAGCCCAACTAGCAGTAGTAATTCCTCTTCGTCTACTTTCCATCAGAAACGACTCAACTTAGCTGATGTAATAGTTCACCGAACGCCGGAGTCCATGATGGGGAGCCAGCCAACCACTCCAAGTGCCATAAACAACAAGTCTGTTGCCTCTCCAATGTCACCCCTGGGTCCTGGTGGGCACATGAGCTCCAATAATAACCTCATTGTTCCGAGTGGACAGTCGCGCGGGGTTCACGGAGCCGGTGGAGCTGGCGGACGTCACGGTCACACCTCAACCACAGCTTGTGCTTCTGATTCCCTTCACAGTAGCAATGATAGCGGCTTTAGTAACGACTTAACCAATCCCGGTAGTCGTGGAGTAGCTCCTCCTCCACAACCTGACATCGACTACTCCGACGACGAACCTCAGTTATCTAACAGGTGAGATTTATTGCACAGACTCATTTTTAACCTTTACGTTCTAATCCCTGCCTCATAGTACACAGCATTCATCATTTCCCCATTGCCTTTTACGCCAAAGTGCCCGCTGTCCCCACCGACCCGATGCCCTATGTTTTCTTGCTTCGCTGAGTCCTTGTACCTACTCTCCGCTTTTTAGAACTTGTTTTCTCCGCTCCTGTCCGTACGAAATGCTTCCTGGAGCAATATTTCCTAAAGCTTTTCTCAGCCAAATGGGAACCAGGGGACTGGAACCCGGAATTTATGGACGCTTGGCTGACACTATAGTTTATTAAGAGGAATTCTCCTTCGACCGCTTGCCACTACATTTCCGTAATTGCCCCTTCCTTTTGATACCATCGCCTTACCTGGGCAAGGCAATACCTACATATATGCCTCCCACCGCGGTTCAATGACTCTTAGGGAAGCTTCCAGAAGCTCTTTATTGTTACATGGTATAAGTTTACCAGCGACATTTCTGGCTTCCATTCCATTTTCATTCTTTGTTCACACACTCATTTCTCCCTCTCCAAAGAATGAAGCTAAGGAAGTGGAAACTTGTTGAGATTTGTAAAAGAAGGAGAGGCATGTATTAGGCTAATAAACGGTAGAATTTAATACGAGTAGGACTTTCAAGTGTAAATTTCATTTGGTATTCTCCATTTTCCCAGTTTTAATGAGCATTTTGAAGTCTTCCGGTCACTATATTGCGCAGAGAAAATACATGCCGATCCGAGGACCCCGTGTGTGCCTTGAATGCCGCGTAAGTCTCTCGCCAGGAATCACGTACCTTGGGTACATTGACAGTTCAATGTACTAGCCAGGTCGATCGTAATGATCACGAGGGCCTACACTTACTATGCTGGGTAAATAGAGAGACTATGATATTTGTAAGTCGGCAGCGAAATTGGTCGTGGTTCGCGCTGTTTCCCAACATCCTCTTGGTATTGAAAAAGTTTTTTCCCGCTCCCGCCACACATGAAGCGTTAGTGAGGGGAGTGAGAGGAGGCGGCGTGAAGAGCCAAAACTTTTTCCATTAGGTGATACGGCTTTAGAATGTGGTCGGGTGGGATTGTTGTTGTTGTTGTTGGTTATGGTGCTAAGGAGTTAAAGCTTATGAAACTGGGTCTCGGTTGGCAGAAGTGCTGTTAAAAATAGTTCAAGCAAATTAGAAAAATCTTTGAGCTGAAAAAACCCTCCCTTCCTCCTGTCTCGCTCTGTCTCTCTGACCAGCCTCGGTACTCGCTCTGCTGTTTCCAGAAGTGGTTCTGTGGTGGTGGGTTTTGTCTCAAAAGAGTTGCCCCACCGCAGTGGTTGGGGTGGTTTTTCTCGAGGGGACTTGTGTGGAAATTGTCTCTGCACTCTCTGTCCTTCTCCGCCCTTCCCCCTGCGCCACTTTCAACCAAAACTTTTTTTCCGTTAGAGACTGGAAATATTTGTTTATCTATGATTTCATTCCGTACAATGGTTCAGACTAGACTATAATGCATGATTGTCTTCTTTTCTTTGTGTGCTTCCCGTTTCGTTGGCGTATCCCTTCCTGCGGTCCATTCAATTCCCCGGGGCGCCTCCATACAGACGCAAGGTGGTGGATGGAGATAAGACTCCACCGCAGTCAGGTGACAGGTGGTTGATGGAACGTTACCACATGTCGGAATCAATTCGAATCGGCGGCCTCGGTATCGGGGGCATAACCCGCCGTCGCTCGTTAAGCTTTAGCAACGTGTCCGGCGTGGGGATCAGCACCCCCATGAGGTCCAACACGAAGGGGCCTCATGACTACGGGAATGGGGGCTATTCCCACTACGCTGGCCGCTACGGGAACCAACTGAACCGTCAACCGTCCACCCAAGAGTATAGACGTCATGATTTGCACCTTCCGTACGATAAGGAGGGCTCAGGTTTGAAAAAGTTTTTAAACAGAACCAAGTCTCTGATTTGGAAAAGACAGGTTTCAGATCGGTTCGATTCGATTTCCGTGACCGGCTCGACCGGATCACTCGAACTCTGGGGCTCACATGCGTCCCTTATCGAGGCCAACTTGGATGTTTTTGAAATGAAAGACATGTCCTTTTCCACCAAAGATAACTATGATGACAACGTGACAATTAAGGACGAGAATGTCCGCGGCGGTGAGAAGATGAGCGGGGAGCAGGTGGTGGAAAAAAATGGGAGCAAGGAAATCACAGCCACTGCGGGGAAGGCTGGTAAGAAATCCCGCTCTTCTGGCAACGGTGACAAGGGGGGGCTCATTGGAAAACCCGTCCCACCGCCTCTCCCACCCTTCCCAGCAAACCTCCGCGGTCTGCATGGGCTAAACGTGAAGCCGGCCGTGAATACGGCGAACAACAAGGCCACGAGCACGACGGAGAGTCTGAACAACGTCCCAATGTCCGACTCTCCCACCCCCAATGATAATGATAACATGGATGATCGCACGATTATAGGAGCGCGAGACAATGACAGCTGCATTTTCATCAGCGATCACATGAAATGCAAAGGCTCTCAGCGCTCGGCAGGTCATAAATCAACGAAATCAAGCATCATCACGGACCGACATTCCAAGAAGATCCAGGCGGATCTGATGGACGATGATGACGTTCGCGACACTCTTCCACTCCCCAAGAAAGGTCAGCGGAAGCAGGTGTCGAGGGTTGAGTCTTTCTCCGGCTCAGAGGCACCCATCATCCCCATCCAAATGAATATTGGCGGGAAGAATGGGAAGAAAAAGATGTTGACGTCCTCCTCCACCCAACAACAAATCCAGCAGTCGCCCAGCCAGCATCCCAATGGGGCCGCCTCCGCTAATGATGGGAGTGGATTTAAGAGCAATTCTCGGGGCCCCGTTAGTAATGGGAATAAGATGCGGAGTGGTACGAATGATTCCATGAACGGAACAACAAGTAGTCGGAAAGGGCCCATCAGCAGGTCCTACATGGCACAGGAAAACTCTAGAAAATTCTCTTACAACAGCGATGAAGACGAGGTTGAAGAAGTTGATGTTGATGAGTACGGGGTGGATGAGGATGTTATCGACTTTGACGACGAGGAAAATGACCACTATGGTGACAGCAGCATTCTTGAAGTTGACAACATGAGCAGTGTCTTCATGGATCCAGAACCGGAGCAGGAGGAGATTGAGGCCTTAGCGTCAGAAATGAAGGCGCCGCAGTCCCTGCCACCGATGCAACACTTGGGCGGGGCAGGAGCATCCGTTCGGAGTAGCTCTCACGGTCGTAGCAAAAACTCCGGTGGGAGCGGTCAAAGTGATTTTCCAAATGGCTTTGTAAGTAAATCTGCCTCACATAAGGACCCTCAATCAAGTGGCCATCACCATCATCATCATCACCACCACCACAGCCAGCAGCAGGGAAGTAACGGTAACATTTATGACCACTCTAGCCGATTCGCTCCCATTGTCCCGTACAAAAATAATGGAAGTGGGAATAGTACACTTAACGGGAAGGAACGGATGAGTTCCCCCGCCCCGCCACCTCCTCCATCTGGAACGTCTACTCGAGGGAAGTCCTCATCACAAAGCCGATCCGAACAGCAGGACCGGCGGCGACACCAGGCCACAAACGGTGGTAGTTCTAGCCAACGCAATGCCGACAAACAGAGGTCAAGTGGTGGTAACAGTACTAGGGGTAGCAGTAGTGTCCGTCCCACAACTATTAAAGGCTCCATTAGATCCGAGTTCCACACTGTGGAGTTGATTGCCACAACAAACGGTGGGTCGGGGAAGCGTGAGCGAGAGAAGCCAATCTTTGATTATGGTTCTCAGATCCATAGGAGACTCTACTACCCCGAGAGGAACTCTCGGTTGGACCAAAAGTCCGAGCGGAGTGGAAACCTATGTGGCCCATGGTATGACCTATGGGACACTGATCCCTCGGTCTCATGCAAGTAGTAGGAAGTAGTGGCAAGACCTGGGGAAGAGTAGTACAGCCACCACACCACCAATGCCGACTCTTGTCACGACCGCATACATAACGTTTAAGAATGAAGCCAGTGTGACAGCCTTTGGAGAGTGGATAGAAGGAAAGGCTTTCACGTGTTTTCCGTTTTTATTTTTCTAGTTTTATTTTTTTATTTTTTTAAATCTTAATATTCATTTTAAATAGTTTTAGTATTTTTATTCACAGTTAAGTATAAAAGGATAGATAGAGACAGGCAATGTTGACAAAGGAGGGAAATTTTCAAGTTATTACATTATTATGACTGTTATGTGGTGCAATTATGCAAGTTAAAGTGTATCCATGTATATTATAAATTCCGTTGCGCAATTATTATTGGAAGTTAGTCCTCATATTTATTTGCTCGCGAAGCTTGTAGTAGCGCGATGAGACGGCTGAAATCTTATCAAGTCGTGGGAGGTGTTGCTCTGTAGAAGCGTTCAAAATTTTATCACTAATCTTCCCTTTGTATCGATGTATAACGGAACGTTATTATTTTGATTTGAAACCTAATTAAGCGCTTGTATTTTTACTTTCGCGATTATCATAGAGTTTTTTCCATTTTTCCCACTAGTTTTAGCTGTGGCCATTCCTTTGCTGCGAATAGCCTTCTTTATTATTATTTTTATTATATTACTAAGTATATTCGAGTATGAAAGCACATCCTCGTCCCTTTTTATTCAAAAACTTTGCCAAGCTTAATGATAAAAAATGCATTATTATTAAACTTGATGTAAATCTTGATATAGTTTGGGGCCTGAGAAACATTTTATTGAGAATCAGTATCCTACACTTCGACTGCGAAGAAGACATCGTGAGCGTGAAGAGGAGCATGACCGTTGTGATCGTTTGTAAAATAATAAACTATCGCGTTTATTCGAGGAAGAGAACGGCAATCTGGCGATGTGAGCAGAATGACTAATGGGAGTGCTGTGAGTTGTAACACGGTGGGGCAACAAAATGGCTGCTCAGTACACAGTCCACATATGTAGTGCTGATTCTTGTTGATGTTGTGTTCTCTAACCTTGAGGAATGTATGTTGTGTAAGGCTCAAAAATAAGAGATATTTTTGAAATACATGCCAAATTTCAGGTAGTAACATTCTTACCCTTGACCGGGTCGGGCGCTACATGAGACAAGTATTATAGTAGTGAATATTAATACTATTAATTAGTGGGGTGAGTAGCCGCAGATTTTAATATCCACCATATTGCGGGCCTCTCACTTTGTACTCGGTACTGTTGCAGTTGTGATTGTGAAAGGCTTCACAAAAGGAGCTAGGTGGCTCCCACTTTGACATGCAACACCCGTCTTTCGTCTGCTCACAGGTATTCCGTAACATATAATACAGGTCCTGCGGAAACATTTCCACAAGATTGTTAATGTCAACATAAAACTGTAGAATCTTTTAAAACCTGATTAAATCATTAATCATTAATTAAATTAAAATTATTATTATTAATGTTAGCCATTGCAGCGTAGCATATTATGTAGGGCAATTAAAAACTGGAATATTTCAAATATTTAGTAATAGTTATTATTATTATTACGATTACTATTATGAAAATATTTCGTAAGAATGTAATTATCTCTTGACACTGTGTATTACTGGGCAACTGATCAGGCATGCGTGAAATAAATGAGAAACGTTAACAAGCACAGCAACCACATCTGCACATCTGCAGCGTTCTATACGGAAGTGATCGACCGTTGTAAGGTTCCTTTGTTGATCCCACTCGGACATTTTTGAAATCTGTATACATACTCTTTCGTTGGCTAACAGAGTTACATCCCATGAGGTCCTAGATGGGGACTTAGGAGTTAATAAGTTTTAACTGTGGTTGCGGCCATTGATCATCGAGTATCGAATGTCGAAAGTTTCTTCCGGTGGAGCAAATGATAGTCTTCATTTTTGGAAACTGTCGATGATTTAGTGTCCCAAACAATCATCTTTTAGTGGTCAAAGTAGTAACTTCTGCGGCTGCGAATGCGGTCTGATTTGTGTGCCAGAAACAAGCTAGGTATTATTATTAGCTGTAGGTGCTCTCATGCACTCTTTTCGTAGCACTTTGCAAATCATTTGGTGCTTTTTGGCTAGCTCGAAGTATTAAAAGAACCTTGAAAATTCAGTGGGCGGGGTTTGTAAAATTCGAAACAACCCGTGGGATCTCGAAGTTTGTTGAAGGTGGGGACGGAAGTTGTGACAACAGGATTTTGAGAGAGTGAGAAAGAGAATCGGATCAGGCGGGACAAGCTTCCTCGGAGGATTTTTTATTTTCGCATAGGCTTTTTTGCTAAATACTGTATTAATTTTGTATTTTTATGTAGTTCTAAGCTGGAGCACAGGTTCATTTCCAAATTTTTAAGTCTGTTGATAATTTTGCATCTTTACTGTGCTGATTTGATGCGAAAAGACTTTGTCTTCTTATCACTTCTTGATTGTAACTAATTATACTCAATTATTTCAGTATGCCTTAATAGGCATTCATATCGTGCAATTAAGAATGCGTAATGATAATGAGTACGCTTGAATTTTGAAGTCATTGTCGCCGTCGAGACCGAATCGATGGAAGGCGAATGGCATCATGGTAGAAAACCCTTAAAGTTACAATATACATGAAATCATATAATATATATCATCATTATAATGTATATTATTCAGTTTGTAATTTAAAATTTGAAAAGCTTCTAAAAAATACAGCTGAGCTAAAGCAGATAATGGAGAAAAATTCCCTTCTACTTAAATATGAAATAAGAGAGACAATCGTATATTTAATAAAAATTATTGGTGTTTATCCTGTAAAGAATTTAAATGGAAAGTAGATATATGTTGTAACCATCAACACAAATTTTTCTGTATACTTCAATTTTAAATTCCAATCAATACTTTATATTGATACTCGTATTGGATTCTGAAGAATGAAAGTGTAGTGGATCAAGAAGAGATTAATAAGCTTTGTTTGACATAGTTTTAAATATGTCTTATTAACATGAAGAAGTTAATACGAGCCTTCCAAAGGTGTTTGAAAGGGTCAAAATGTAAAGCGTTAGACACATTAAAAAACTTTTGCAGTAAAAAAAATATGACGGCAAGATTCATTTCCTGAAGCATAATTGCTAGTTTTAGCGAGCTTTCAGCCGAGGAACTTGTAACAAAAATTGGCATATTTCTACTTGTAATGTTCATTAGGTCTGGTTTTGGGTCTAGGACATTACAACTTCAAACTAAAGGGGCTAGATTCTCCGTGAACTAGATTCCAAATTTTTCAAAATTTTGAACACAACACTCGAGCACACAACCTAAACCATTAGGTACTCGACGAGAACCGTCGATGAGCTTGAAGTAAAATTATCCGAGCCCAGGAGAAATTCCACGTGTCACTACTGGTATCGTTGAACGGAACTCGTCGAGTACTTGATGTTTAAGGTGGTACATCCCATAAAAATATTGAAAGAGAATCATAACTTTCCGGAGTACTGTTCAGATTGATGTACAGTGGTGCAAAATTCATTGCGCAGGCGATAATGATTAATAAACTATACTAACTAAACTTAACCAAAAATTGACCCACTCTAATGAATCAGCGAATTTAAGCTCCCACAGCAGGCCCAATCCCTCCCATGTGGAAATACCGTACCGAAGTTCTCAGGGGTCATATCTTCGGTAATTATTGGCCGGTTTCTGTCGAATCTGACAAATTCCGAAAGACTCTTCTTTCAAAAAAGTCCAAAATTATTACTCTGCGTTGAATACATCCTGTACATACAGCCGCCTTCTTTGGAAACACTTTATTTTGTCCAGACTGCAAGATTAATAAAACATTTGGCGCCTACATTTTAAATTTCATACTTTTACGAGGGAAATGAACACTTTAGCTTTACATGCTAAGTTTGAAGTCAGGCTGTCATAAGTTTCATACCAACAAAATCCATGAAACATTACTTCGTAAACAATTGTGTTACAGAAAACATAATATTAAAATCCAAATCGCTCATCGTATTGGTACGGTTACTAGTGACAGCAGCAGATACAGCAAATGGTAAGTCCGACAAGGCGAGGGGTCCGGAAAACCCAGGCTTATCAAACCTGCAAACATTATGCTAGACAAAAATCGAACTATTTTGGACATGGAACTCTTCATGGAAGTAAGTTGTAATTACAATGCATTGTTTAAATCACTACTGTTACCAAATTTAAGTACGTTCGTTGAAGTTTACTACAAATGGCTGCACTTTTTCAGTTGAAACAAGAAATTTCGTTTTACCCATATTTCCACTTCTGATACTACGTATAAAAGCAACAAAATACTTGCACGCAGGCGAACTTTAGGTAGAAAGACAAATTGGTTAAACTTCGCACCGATGCTAGCGCAAAAAGGAGGAAACGTACGAAACGAAAGTTTTGAAACAGCCCTTTTTCTGATCAGATTCGCTCTTCCCAGAGCTTGATTTGTTCCGGCCACCAAATAACCTACTCCTGTGTATTCCAACAGACAGGCAATATATTTCTTTGGACTCAATACCTTTAGCCTACTGACAATATAAAATCAATTCATCGTACGCGACTGTTCTTTTGGAGTTAGTTGTGGGTGACGATCTAACTACCATTAAGGATTGACCCTCAGGAACATTGCGAAGACATTCAGTCGTAGTGTTGAAGTTGGATAGCCGCTCCCAGCTTGAATTATCAGAAACTTCCTCCATAGTTCCCGTGATCGCAGTCAGATCAATGTTGTTACTTCTTCCCGTTCTTTCCATTTCAATTTTAGAAAATTCGTCATAATTGCTGGTAGTATCATCAGTGGACTCCAAAGAGAGGTTCGCTTCTCCATCCGAAGTGTCCTCATATTCTAGATCAACATTCGCACTAGCAGAGAGCTCGTGGTCACGAACAGAGTCCGCTTCAGAATCAGTTTTATCGCTGCAACTATCACCGTTTCCTCGTTCCAATAATACGTTTTTTCCCTTTTCTTCCATATCTGTTAGCCTGATTGTGAGATTTAGCACAATACAAAACAATGGGGGAGGAACCAATAATATGTGGATTACCAATCGTCCAGGGAGACCTGTACGCCATCTATAATTATATACAAAGTTCCCTGATACGTTCCATCAAAGAGGTAATCTCTACAAGAAATACACTTCTCAAAAGGCTGTAAGACTCGCACCGTTTGTCACACTAACTGGCAAGGAAATACTTACGATGGGGATGCTGATACAAGAGGAACAAGATGCTGTTGAGAATAAGAAATCAAAATGATTAAGCAATAGAAGCTTTTATAGATGATTATTCGTCGATAAGATATAATATAACCTCCCAATGGCCGCTCTCATAATCTCCAGTGAATAAAAAATAGTAGCGAGGTAGTGGGTGGGTATCACTTTGCTCACCAAAGTTCTCGACTCTGTACGTTTTTACATCCTTGGAGTACTCTTGAATGGAAGCAAAATGAAACTGGAACAGCCCTGCCGCCGCTGTGAGCTCTATGAATGAGCCAAGTGTACCCGCTTGAGTCATGTAATCTTTGTAGCATTTGATTGGATCTACAGTCCATTTTTCGAACAAGTCCGGATTTCCACTAATGTGCTGAATTTCAATGGAGTCCCTCAGTTTGTCCCACTTCTTGGTTACGATAAAATCTACCACCTCACGCCTGATGTCCACATGACATGCTTCGTCGTCCTCGTCCGAAATGGCCTGCGCAATAGCCTTGAACAGACAGTCTCCAGTTCCGCCATTTGGAATGATTATAAACTGAATATTGTCAATTATCAAATGTCTCTCAATGTAATTCCTGCAAACAAAATAGCAAATGAGCATGTGAAGAATTTACTTCCAGAACTTGGTATCAGATACTTACGGAAAACAGGCATCAGTATCCGACGTCCCTAAGTAATTGTAATTTACTTCTGGCTCCTTTTCAGCATCCTTTACATTTGATGGTACAGGCTTTGACTCTGCTAATCTTCCAACTTCCAGGTTAGTCATAGCGACATTCGTGAACGCACGGCTTAGGTCATATGTGTACTGAATACAGTAGAGTTCCACACAAACACTAATTGATGCTATTGTACTTACCACCCAGGCCAATGAATCTTGATTGGAGGCTGCAGGACTGCGCTGACACTAAGTTACGAATTATAAGATTCTTATATTTCGTAACTTAGTGCTGTCAACAGATTACAGCTTCGAAAATCACAAATACAATGCATTAAGTCGAGGTCGAGTGATGTAAAATGGCGTAATATAGTATTTGCATGTTTAGCCTGCACATGAACATGACGTGCTGCTTCTACATGCTGTTCTCGACTCTCGAGTCGAGATCGCGTTCCAAGGTCCCCGAGCCCCGACAGTCTTTAGTAGGACCTACTAGGTCCTACTGAAGACGATATGATTTTAAACTTGCAGTTGTAAATAAACTCGGCAAACGGAGTTTACGAAAGTAGCCTTCAGTGTCAAGACAGCGTAGAGGTGCCATAGGCAAATAGCGACACCAACAATGATTTTGAAAACTCAATTTGACGTTTCCGAAATTTGCTTCATTTTCTCAAAACAGTATATATAAGTTTCTGTGACGATCGTACTCGACTGTTGACGAAGAAAGGGGCTTTGTCCATTAATGTCACTTTTACGGCCCGAAGAACTGTACCAATTGTGACCAAAATCAATACTTTTCTGAAATGGCTAATGCTCTATCGACTGATCAAGACCCCATGTCAATGTTCGACTTGATTTGGGAGTTATCGACCGAACAGACGGATGGACGGACAAACCAAAAACATAAAGCACCCTAGAAGGCTACTTAATTGCGCTATTTTGGAACTTGCAACGCAATGCAAGACTTACAAGTGGACGTTTTCAGGTGTCCGCGGCACACAGCGCCGACACCCTATGCAACGCGCAGCTCCCCCATAACGATTACCACTGTGAAAGCGGTAGGTGCGGGAACTCATATTCCACCCTTCTGGAAGGTGACAAAGTTTGAGGTCAATAGTTGCAAAGGGGATACGTGCAAACTGAGAAATACCATGTTAAATCCCATAAGGATTTCCCAGTTTTCCATTTCGAGTTCCTTTGCATAGCTGGACCCCAATACTTTGAGACCCTCTGGTAAGGTCAAACTTGAGTTTCCGCACCTAATGTTTGCAAGAGGTAATCTTTATGGATAAGCTCTGCGCTACATAGGGTGTCGGCGCTGTGCGCCGCGGACACCTGAGAATGTCCCCTTGTTAGAAGAGATTGTATCGCATATGGTTATTAAGTGGCCTATTAGGGTACTTTATATATTCGGCTTGTCCGTCTGTTCGGTCGATAACTCCCGAACCAAGTCGAATATTGACATGGGGTCTTGACTAGTCGATAGAGCATTAGCCATTTCAGAAGTGTATTGATTTCGGTCATAGTCAGTGCAGTCCTTCCGGTCGCAAAAGTCACAATACTGGACAAAACCCCTCATTTTTCGACATCAGTCGAGTAGGATCGCCACAGAAACTTATATATATACTGTTTTGAGAATGTGAAACAATTTTCGGAAAAGTCGAAATGGATTTTTAGAATCAGTTTTGGGTTTCGCTATCATCTTTTTAAATGTTTACTGCTATTGCGCCCATCCTTTTGGCCGGGCGATGGACTTTCTTTTGCTGCGGATGAGTCGATGAACCGCCAGGCGGTGCATCGTGAAACTGAAGGCTACTTTCGTAAACTGCGTTTACCCGGTTTATTAAGTAGCCTTCTAGGGTACTTTACGTATCGGCTTGTCCGTCCGTGTGTTCGGTCGATAACTTCCGAACCCAATCGAATATTGACACGGGGTCTTGACCAGTCTATAGAGCATTAGCCATTTCAGAAGTGTATTGATTGTCACAGTCGGTGCAGTCCTTCCGGTCGCAAAAGTAACAATACTGAACAAAACCCCTTATTTTTCGACATCAGTCGAGTACGATCGCCACAGAAACTTATGTGTACTTTTTTGAGAATGTGAAACAATTTTCGGAAAAGTCGAAATGGATTTTCTGAATCATTTTTTTTGGTTTTTCTATCATCTTTATAAATGTTTACTGCTATTGCGCCCATCCTTTCGGTCGGGCGATAGACATTGCTTTCTTTCGCTGCGATGAGTCGATGCACCGCCAGGCGGTGCATCGTAGTACTAGAGGCTAATTTTGTAAACTCCGTTTGCTCGGTTTATTAAGTAGCCTTCTAGGGTACTTCGGTTTGCCCGTCCGTCCGTCTGTTCGGTCGATAACTCCGGAACCAAGTCGAATACTGACATCGTATTTGGACCAGTCGATAGACCATTAGCCAATTACGAAGGGTTTTGATTGTGGTTATAATCGGTACAGTCCTTCGGGTCGTAAAATTGACGTGAACGGACAAAACCCTTTTTTCTTCGTCATAAGTTGAGTACGATCGCCACAGAAATTTATATGTAGTTTTTCAACAGTATGACGCAATTTTAAAAAAGTCAAATTGAGTTTTCGAAACATCTTTTTTGAGTTTAGCAAGCTGGAGATGCACCGCGTGGTTGTGCATCTTTGGAGGCTACATTCGTAAACTCCGTTTGCCGATTTCATAAAGTAGCCTCTAGGTTACTTTATAGTTTTGGTCATGTCCGTCCGTCATTCCGTGCGGAAAAATCCTTGTTCGGACGATAAATCCTGAATCCTTACAAATATAGACATGTGGTATGGACCTATGGATAGGGGACGGCGTGCCAAAGGAGCCTATTGATTTTGATCACCACTGCCCGTGTACTTGAGGTCATTTTGACGACAATAGTCCACCATACGCCCATTTCCATGTAAATAATCGCCACAGAAACATGTAAAAACTAGTCGAGCGACAAAAAACAATTGTCGTATATTTCACAATATATTATACTTTTATAGGTACCCTATAAGGCCAAACCCGCATGTCAGTATGCGTACGGGTTCGTGATTTACACATCGAACAATAATCTGCCCGGACGGAATGACGGACGGAAAGGACCAAAACTATAAAGTAACCTAGAGGCTACTTAATAAACCGGGTAAACGGAGTTTACGAAAGTAGCCTCCAGTACGGCAATGCTCCGGTTGGCGGGCATCGACAAAATTATAAATGGGCGTAAAAAATGCATGAAGGAACCTAATAGGTTCCTTATAACTAACATTTCTGTGTTGACAAAACTTAACCTGTCGTGACCAGTAGGTATTCCATTGAGACAATGTTTTATCATTTAATGCAGCATAATACTGGGTAGAATTACAAGGATTCTGTACGGCAAGGTCAATTAGTTTGGTTATTTTAATCTGTTTTCTTTCTGGCAATGACGATGTCATTGTAGTGGAATTGATAATTAAGCCCATGTATTCTATCTCACGGCATGGTTGCAAAACTGATTTCGACGAATTTATAATAAATCCTAAAGTTTCTAATAAATTTGTGACAAGGAAACCCTGGGAAACTTGCCGTTTGCTTGGTTTATTAAGTAGCCTCTAGGTTACTTTATAGTTTTGGTCCTGTACGTCCGTCATTCCGTCCGGACAAATCCTTGTTCAATGGGTAACTCACGAACCCGTAAACATATTGACATGCGGTATGAACCTATGGATAGGGGAGGGCATACCACATACAAATATTGATTTTGGTTACAACCGCCTTTGTCCTTCGGGTCATTTTGACGACAATAGTTAACCAATGTTCCATTTCCTACTTTGGTCCCCCAGAAACATAAAAAAATTGGTCGAGAAACATATAACAACTGTCGTAAATTTCACAACTCAATTTTTTCAAATCTTACTTTCGTTAAGCCTATTTTTTTGTTGATGCCGTTGAACTCCGTTTACCCGGTTTATTCTTAAAGTTTATCAAATGTGTCGAGTCTCCCAATTTTGAACTTACTCTGAGGATGTGTTTGTGGTGCAGGCAACCGGTGCGGATTAGAGTGAAACAACATTTTATGCATAAAGTCATAGTCTGTTAATTGTTTACTTTCAATAGTAACAGTGTGTGTCTCCAAGGTTACGCTGCTCGATTACATGTAGTGTTCTGCTTGCTTGGCAAGCCGAGGATGGAGGAGATGAAGTATAATTTATAGTTTTAGTCCAATCCGTCGTGGTCGTGAATTGAATTTTGAAATTATCTACCATTGTTTTATATCGCTCGACTAGTTTTTACGTTTCTGTGGCGATTATTAATATAGAAATGGGAGTTTGGTGAACTATTGCCATCAAAATGACCTCAAGAACAAGGGCAGTGGTGATCAAAATCAATAGGCTTATTTTGTACGCCGCCGCCTATACCGCACGTCAATAATCGTACGGGTTCGCGAGTTATCTACGAAATACGGATTTGTCTGAACGGAATGACGGACTGACAGGACCAAAACCATAAAGTATCCTCGAGGCTACAAATCGACGGTTAAACTGCAAATTTTAACATTTGACTTTTCGGCCAGTTACAAAATTTAACCTGCGACAACTCTTCAAATTCCTAAAGGCAAAATTTAATGTATCCATGTCGACGAATTAATTGGTCGTGGCGGCTGGCGGCTATTGCGGGAAGTATGAATGTTGCAGCTGTGTAAAACAAAGTGTATGGAAAATCATTGTTCAAAATTTAAAGAAGTCCATCAATAAGAAAATACCGCTATATGGCGTGTTCTGTATGGTTGGTGGATTTGAGTTGGTTTGTGGATACTGATAGTTTTTTGCAAGCAAAAAGTGGATACATTAAGTATTGCAACTGGCGATAAAATCAAATGTTTAAGTTTGCAATTTAACCGTCGAAATACTAATCGAGCGACATAAAACATTTGTGTAAATTTCACAATTCAATTTTTGACTACAGATCAAATTAGTTAAAGTTCAAAAATAACTAAACCACTAATATACTATGGGTGGTCCGTTGGATGGCCCCATTGCGTTTCCATCACTATATTTGAATTGGAGATTGAAGTAGGTCTCGGTCTTTTTCAGTTTAGACCGACCGCAGACGAGGCCGAGATCGATTTCGGTCTTCAGAAAGTTGAGCCCGACTGCAGTCGGCCTTGGTTTCGGCTCAGAATCGAAAACCCGACTGTGTTATCGGTCTGTGTGCGCAAGACCGACAAAACCCGGAGTCGTCTCTGGTTTGGTCACCTGCTTTAAAACCCTTCCGGTTGTTGGTGTTTGTGCACAAGACTGGCTTCCTAAACTGGCTGAGTTTTCTAGCGATATGCTCGGATGACTACCTTCTATATGCCTAGCCAAAACAAGTTTCCTGATTGACCTACTGTAGTCAGGAACTAGTGGTATCTCATGAGTTCGCATCCTGATGTGCATGAAATATTGGCAAATGGTGGAATAGCTACATTAACAGTTGTAACATAAATCAAATAACGTATTGACAAGCAACTGTAGAAACTTCGTGATACTTTTTTATATTTAAGTGTATTTAAATTTAAATTAGCGCTATTAGCTTTTTTATAATTCTAGTGATAGTAAGTAACTTAAAATGACAGCATATAGGCGCTCGGTCTCGGTAATTTGAATGGATAAGTTAATGTAGGTCCAATTTTGCTCAATGTACGAGAGTTTAACCGTTTCATCATAGGCACGCTGAAGGTGACACAAGTCTGGGGCAGTCCGTTGGACGGTGTCCAACTATGTTCATAACATGGTTAGGTCAATTGTGATTATTTATACATGTATCATTAGCACTATCATGCTCTTCGGCCTCCGAAGGAAGACCGAACGACGAACGCACAGCCTCAAAATGCTAAAAAAAATGAAATAATAACTTTCAGTTTTTAGTCAGGCGGATTCAAGTTTTTCCGATTGTATGTGCAATTGAAATTACAAGTGGCGTACAGTATCGGGTCCCTAATTACTAACTGACTGCTGCAGCACAGAAGCGCAATTCATTATTCTCGAGGTTTCCATATGAGTTACTTAAAGTACAAAAGGCGGTACCATTGGTACATTCGAAAAGTACTCGAAGAGAGGAATCGTTTGGTACCAAAGTTTCTAAAATTTGAGAATACTCGTGTCACTCAGGTCGAAACCTCTCGAAATCACTCTGTATGACAAAAGGCACTATTAAATTACTACTTTATTCGCTATCATCAGTTAAATCTGTTGAATTGACTCCTTCAAAAACAACTGACTCATACTGACGTGGGGTACCCTAGCTCCCGCTAAAAATTTGCTTCCTAATATAGCTGACCGTATTTTAACAACGTAGGAGCAATCCATGGATTTCGCTTTACCACTTTGGTTACTTCTCGGCCAATAGGTCAAATGAGTAGGTACGGGCGACTGAGCACCTGATTAAACAACTCAAGATGAGGCATTAAGTTGTGATTTATAGTGTTTACGGTGTCCGTAATACAAGTTACTGTACTCTTCTGGATAAGAACGGTATTAGTCGCATGGTCGGGCATGGCTTTGGCAATGGCTGTGTTCGACCAACGCTGTGCTCCTAACATGATGGGAATTTTTTATAGTGTGCGTAACTTCATCTTGTTATGTCTTGTTTTAGGTACTTGTCTACGATTTTTAGTGGTTCATTTGATATTCGATTGCATCACAGAATTTGGTGTCACCGTGTTGTAGGTCACAGTCAGATTGGATCACTGCGGGTCACCGATAATTTTTCCACCGACAGATTTTTACGGAACGAATCTAGTGGTTCTTCACCGATTAGTAGTGAACACTCAGAAACACAATACTTTCAAAGTTGGCCAACCCCAGTCAGGTTAATTGTGAAATGCCAAGCCAATTGCTTCTTGTCCCAGCCATCGTTATAAACTGTCCATTAATGTTTCACCTATTGACCTTACTGGGGTTGACCAACTCCGAGAGTTCTGAGTTTTGAAGCGATCACTACCAATCAATAAAGAACCAGTAGAAAAAATCTTGCTATAAAAATCTGTTGGTCGATAGGTCACCGGTGACACTCGCCAGGATTCTGTCGGACTTGTGTGAGATGTGAAATCCTTTGGCCATTAAATTCCTTTTGAGAGATCCCATGTTAATTTTCCCAGAATCGGTTTTGGTGAAGCTTCAAAGTTGAATATTTACGAAACTAGGCATAAGGCGGGGAAGTGATTTTAGGGTTAGTGTATGCTATTATATATCACATGTCCTAAAAATGCCGAGCAGATCCGCCGTGGACACCTGACTGAACCTCCTATAGAGTGAAAATCGGCAGCATACTAGAAAGGCAAAAGGCTCTGAAGGGAGGCCAGATCACTTCGCCATTTTGTGGGAAGCGAATAGTCTAGACAGTTTAAATGCCTATATATGGTTTGGACACTGGTTTTGAAGATAATTTCTAGGTCTACAACAAGACAGATAAGAAGTAGAAAATTTTATTTGCAAATCTTGACATTGATGGAGATGGTTTACGTGTAACTTTTATTGCATTCGTCTATCTGCGTGGTAGGTCGATCTGGATCTGAGGGGGGGGGATTGTTACTGCTTATCGATCCCACGCGCAACAACCCCAGTGTTGTTTTCAGTCCTCGGGTAAGTGAACACTGAAACCATATAACTCACTCGATAACTTTGATTTCGGATCATCCGTCATTTAGTTCGGCACAGGCATTATTCTGTCAGAACCAGTCGCAGAAACAAAGTATGTTTAGTCAGACCAATTCACCTAAGCCGTAAGGGGGGCTAAGAGTTTCTCAGTTTTATGGTGTGAAATGTTACGTCTCCCAGAAACTGGATCTTAAAATCGTTTGCAATGAGAGTTCAGCCACTCTCTTTTCGTAAAAGCAAAGCAACTCAGGTTTCAGTGGAAGTTGTCTGTGACATGAAAGACTTTCGTGAGCAACAGGAGTGCAACTTTGACACGATAAGAGATTCGTTGACCTTAAACAACTGCGATATGGCTGTGAACCCTTGGATAAGGGTACCTGCAAAAATTTTGAAGTTTAAAAAAAAGAGTGCGGGAGCCCTCTCATCCAGTGCAGAACTAAATCAAGTTACTTTCTTGTTTTACCCCATGCGCCTCATTCTTCACATTCTTGGGCGATTCCCATTTTGCCCAGGTCAGGGGTATTTGGACAACAGTAATGAGCTCTCTCAACCTTCTCTCACATATGACTACAGCATGTACTCCATACATTGGCTTTACTTTATAGTAACCTCTCTGATTCTCCTCTTTATTCTCGTTCTGACATCCATGGGTTTTGCGAGGGCGTACTTGGAATGGGAATTTCCAATCCGCACCTATCCGTCGTTTAATGACTACGAGAGAATATTCTTCAAAAAAAATTTGGTCCCATTTGTTTTGGTGTGGAGTTGCCTCGTTCTGTCAAATGTGGGAGATATCTCATTCATCTTGAATCGGAAACGTGTCGTTGACTATCTCAATGAATGGGAAAAAATGGTCAGAATTTTAAAGGTTGAGCTACCTGTATCTTTGAGGACGTTCCTCATAGTTTCAAACCTATGCTTTTTTTGCTTCCTCATCGTTATCCTTATCATCCAATCTCTAAGGTATTGTACCTTCTTAACTTGGTTGATCTGACTCCTGTCCACCTGTAAGATATATTTTTAAATTTCCCAGAATTCTGCCCATCGCTCGTGGAGGAGCCGAGGTCATCACAATTTTGGTCATCAAACCGTTCATCGATAATGACACCGTCACCATCACCTGTGAATGGATTGAACAAAATCACTGGCTTAACAACGTGGGCTCCGGTATTACGATCTACTCTTTGTACGCATCTCGTGCCCTGCTTTTTATTTACGCGTACAAATGCAGGCTGCTTCGATTTGGATTTAAAAGCTGGAACTCTAGATTGAAGGAACAGTTGAGCCACCTGCAATCCGGTAAATAGCCTAGCACAAGATGTGAGATTGTGTGGAACAGCCATATATAAAGTTACATTGCCATGATGTTATTTCCTCTGGAACCCATATTTTTGGTGTTACCAGAACATGACGCATCCGAATTTGTTCAGTGTGAGACCCTCTACAGTCAACATACTATGATGATCAAAATGATAAGGCGGACGGACAAGGTATTCGGCGGGATCCTACAAGCTTATTATGCGATTCAGGTAAAACGGGTCCACAGGGAATCCAACACATGTGTGGTAGTTGGGGAAATTCTTGTCTCCTCGTTTCAGATTCTGAATACGTGCTTTGAGCTTTACTATCTCGCACGGTCCGGCAAATTTAGAGACCCTGAGGGTGATGATGATGATAATGGGCTTGATGTGGCATTCTCCATGGTTCTACTGATGCAGAACATTTCAGTGTTTTTCACCGTCTCCTTAGAGGCTGCACACGTTCACGATGAGGCTCACAGAGGTCACGAATTTTTATTGGCACGAGGTCTTCAGCGATACGATAGCACTACAAGAAAACTGCTCGTAAGTTGCGACCTTGACAGTTTACTCCGGACCTGCGACGATGAAAACGAATCGATATTTAAGTATGTGGTATTCTCAATTACAGATCAGAAACTTGCTACAAAGCTACTCTAACGGAATATTCATGACTGGTGGCAAGTTCTTCACGATTGATAGGCCATTCATCATAAAGGTAAGAACAGAGTCCTCTATTAAGTTTTAAATAATATCTTTGGGAATAATTACCTATATTCTACGGCAGGTGCTTGGGGCTGTTTTTACATACTTTGTTATCATCCTTCAGCTTGGAGACAGGATATACCCAGCAGAAAATAACTGAGCTTGAAATTTCTTCTTTCTGAACTAATTTCCTTTCGTATGATTTTTGTGAAGGCCATTCAGAACTTCTGTGAAGATAGACTGTTTAAGTGTGTTTAGTTTATGCTAATTAAATGTATGTCACTTGCGAAAAATTTTGGACCAACAGTAAAGTTTTTAGTTCCAATCCCCCAATACATACCGTTTTCTAACTCCTTGTCTGGGAGGGGAGAAGCCAAACTGAAGTACGATGTTATGAATGGAACTATCCAAATCTTGCTTAGAAATGAAATATCAATTTTTCCTACGTAAAGGAAACAAAGCAATGCAATGGTTTGAACTGTCGTCAGTCGTCACTACTCCCGAGAATGCAACTTACAGCGAGTTTAACAGTAGCAAGTCTGTTTAGTATGTGCTAGCAATATATCGTATTCATTGTCACTTGTAGTTTCAAACATTATTGTGACCATTGCACGACTAATTAAATAGCATGGAGTCGCAAGTATATACTATGATAATTACTCATTTCATTTTAAATTTAAATTTCACAACCCGCGCGTCCTTATTGCCAGGTGGTTCGACAGCAAAAGCCTTACATAATACTGTGAAATAGGATTTTTGAAATTATCGCAGTGACGTCATCAATGGAGCTGTATATCAGTGAGTCCAGGCATGGAATATTTATTTATTACTGCTTTGGCAAAAGCACAAGGCATCAAATATGACTCAAGTATGATTAGCATTCGTCTCTTCGTCTGACTGACTCTCTGCAGGAACTACGACCCAAAAACAGATTTCGCTATGGTGCGCTTGCGCTGTGGAAGCAGAACGGAGTGTCGTGTAGTAAGTGTAGATGAAGATAGTTTCACCGTAAAACAAGTACTTGGAATTAGCATCCCACCTTCAATGCAACGAACTCTCTGTTCAGTGGCGAAACTCGGAGCTCAATGATGTTTTTGTATAAATTTTATGAAGCGGTTGTTCTGGAAAGTGGATAGGATACCCTCAGAAGAAATTAGAATTGGAGGCTATTTTCTTTCTACCGCAATTTCGCGCAGTTACGCTCAACGAGGATGGCTCGTAACAAAAGTGTGAAGGATGTCGGTGACATATTTATATAAAGAGGCTTTCCGATACACCGGCCTCCAGAAAATTGAAACTCATACCAGAAACAAGCCAGAAAACTTTGGAAATACTTGATGTTTAAAGTGAGAGTTCGAGCAGGCGCTATTTATATGAAGTAGTGGATGATGTAACAGAGGAAATAGGACTATTTAATTTAGCCCTCCACGAGTCTTCCTATCAACAATCCTTTCTTCCTTGACTTCTGACTTTGAGCCGAAAATTCAGGACAGTGAAGAGGAAAACTTTCCCCAGCAATGATTATGCATTAAAAATTCTGGGCACATACGACGAGAAGAGATAGACGACCCCAAGTACTTCGGATGGGACGACTGTGAAGAAAGCCATTCACTTGTCTCTTATCCCAAATCTCCTGAATTCATTCTTTTCTCCTTTCCCAAACCAACCATACACATTGCCTACAGAGTTTCATTTTCTCTCCCGCTATCATGAACTTCGGAGAATGCAGGGTGAGCGGAAACTCGTTCCTTCTGAAGCTAGCGTGCTAAAAAGGACGGCTTCGACCAGTCGACACTGTTTCTTCACATAGGATACTCCATCTCGAAGTACTGTTTTCTGCTTTACTTAAGGACAAGTGTCGTGAATGGCACGTTTGGAGCACTTCCAAAAAATCCTTTCAAAGCTTAGTACATGTGGGAATCACGCCTACTTTCCAGGCTTGACCCCCTCAGTCCCCGAAGTTCGTCAAGATATAAGTTGAATGTATATGAAAACATAACTGTTCATATGAGTTTGACTTTTCCATGACACTGACTGCGCATCTTAATCCCGATCGTTCCGGACAAAGTACCAAGTACTGTATGGTTCCTATAGAGCATTCTACGTTTTTTACTTTGCGCATCCCTTTCTTACACGACGCCATGTCTTGATGTGCAGTAATATCATCCGTGAGTGGAGACCTTTCCATAGACTTAACTATGAGTATTCCGTACGTGATAAAATTGGAAACTTAATTTAAGAGAGAGTTCGACCTCTTCGCTTCTATCTTATCTTCCGCAACCGTGTCCTTATTATCGTGCAATTGGAACAGGATGGACAATGGAAGCAGTAGCTGTAGCTACGACCTCTTCAGGTAAAGTGTCAGCTTGGTACATGTTAAATTATGAAGCAGTTAAAATTCTTGTTAAATCATATATTACGTGTAAAACATAGTAAATAAGTGAAGCAACTTTCAATAATATGACAGAGACAGTCACTTGGATCGCTTCGATCGATGAAAGATTTTCATTCAAACCTCAAAGTTTTACACTGTTGCAGGTCTGGTGGTGTGGTGATGAACGAAGGATGAAGGCTAAAACATCAAATGAACTTATGTGAATGAATGTAAAACCTTTTGAATTCCACATATTTGCATCAATTTTGCACCAGTCTCCCACAATTTGTCACAAATTTTGTATTCTGTATCTCGCATCAAATCTTTTTAGCGTGCAATAAATTAAATTATTCACAGAGGCTTTAGTGAGCGCAAAAACAATGCATTCCATCTTCCCAAACTATACTCCCATGTTTTCTTTGCGAATTTTCAGCCTTTATTCCTCTTTATCACCTTTGTCACTGGTGATAATTAGAGGTCGGATATGCATAAAATATGCAATTATCGGTAGCGCTTCCGGAGTCGCTGAAACACCAAAACGTGAACGAATCATACGATTTGGAGTCCAATGGTTGTGCAAATTTTTGCATATTTTGGGAGTTTAGTACATATTCCTTAGCATATTTCGCACTTTTTCGGATGTTTTCGAAAAAAATGTTTTTACAAAAAAACTTTTATCTGACATGATCTAAACTCTTACAAGGATGTGATATTTGATCCTTTGCTGACTAAAATTGGCGCATTTAAGCACATTTTTACATCCGCCACCTTTTTTACTTCCACGTCTCTGCGTGATGACTATAATTACAACTACAACTGTACAATTTTTGAGTAATTCAAAAATGTTGAATTGGAAGATTTGAATTTGCATACCGTGCTGTAGAAGCGCCGATTGGGTATCTTGGATTAATTTTGGTAAGGTAATTTTGACAATTAAGATACAAAAAGAAACTTCAAAGCTATCATCATTAGATCGAGCATTCATCAAAATTAACCTCGGAGCATCTGCGAATGCCACTTTGTGCTTCCCATGTTTTTATTGAAACTAAGGAATAACAGTTTTGCGTTTTCAAGTAGTCCTTAGGTCACTATTTAATGAATTAAAGTAATGGATTCAACTATAATCTCCATTTGGGTTGTCCAGATAGCCGAATTTAAGTCCATATTTCGTCAATTTTTGAAGCATAAATGCACTCATGTTTTAGGGGTTTTTAGTGCATATTTTTCCGACATCTAGTGATAATCAGTAGCCGAATACCAGCGCATTCACTTGATTCATGTAAAACATGGAAATAATGAAGGGCTGCACAATTGAAATACATGCTGAATTTAATATGACATTTTTTGAACCGTTTCAGTTCCGTCGGTGCGCGTAGTAGTTAATTCAGCCAAAGGTTATGATAGCTAACTCACAGTGTTGCGCCATTGTCATCTAGCTGTTCTAGTAAACACTAAAAACCGTAATTCCGATGTTCAAACGTCTCGGATTTGAGCAGCATCCACAGCTTGAACTATAAATGAGCTTTTTGCTAGTTCGAATCGGTGTGCTCTGTGTAATAAAATGCACCCAATGACATTTAGAATTTACTTAGAATTTAGATTGGGGAAATTCCGAATTCGTTTCATGGGTAGTGCCGGCGTTCCTTCTTGCCTTCCAGCTCCGCACCGAATCAAGCAAGATTAACTGCAGTTCCAGGGCGTTACATCTATCGATAGCTGAGTGTGATCTCTGTGACCTAGCCCTCCCCGCGTCCGCGGATCATTTTTTTTATACGTGCCCCTTCTTTGAGCAGGAAAGATTGGCCGGAAATATCCCCCAAAATTTCTCCAACTTCTCTAACCTTCTAAAGAGAATCAATGCCGACTGCCCCAACATATTAAAGAACGTATACTTCTTTTACAACGCATGTATGCGCAAAATTAGTTCATTACAATAAGTTTATGTAATCCTTTTACACTTATCTATGTTGTGAATGGGTAAGGCCCGGGAAAATAAAGTAGCCAGGCTGATTGATTGATTGATTGATAGTGCCGGCGTTCCTTGTTTAGTAAATTCTAAAAAATATCTCCAACGGTCCTTATTTATCAGCACAGGAGTAGACAGAAAACTTTGATGGTACCGATCATAATAGAACTGAGCAAATGACATGGATTCCGTGATATCCATTCTGATTTCTACCTGTCCAATCATCTTTGTTCTCCGCGCTTTGTAGCAACGGCGAGCGTGAGTACGCAGAGGAACAGTCAATACCATTCACTTTCAATTCTCTGCACTTTCTCACGCGGAACTTTTCAGTTCATTTCGAACAGATGCTGGAGTGAGCATATTACTCGTGGGAGTATGTCCTTATTTTGATGCCTGTTTCATCTTAACCATACATATACGCATACTCACCATGCATTACCTACTACACACTGAGCCCTGCTTCCCGATTCCATCAATACACTCCCAAAACCGACGGGTACACACAGAGCACTTACGATATAGTCATGACATGACTTCCTACAGCTCTCATGTTTCTGTCGAGCTGCTTTCCTACTCCAATGTCACCGTAGCCCTTGGCCCTAAAGCTCATTATTCATACGCACGAATACAGGGAGAGTGAGTGAGGCAGCACGGTCGTCTCTTGAATCCCGCACACGTTCGCACCATATTCAGTACATGCAGTGCTTGGGATTTGTAAAGTGGGCACAGGGACAGGGAGGGAAAGTCCAGATGCGTCCGTATGGTTGGATGCAGGATCTGAATACATTACTGATCTATCTCCAGCCGTCAGTAATCAACTTGAGATAGCCTGTAGGATTTTACGTAGTCACTCAGCATCAGCATTGAAATGCTCCGTGGTCAACAGTCAATGCAACTTTTAGAGATGATATTCCAGAGAGAAAAATACTCCGAAGTTCTCCCACCACAAGTCCGCCTATCGTTCTTAGCCTTGCTAATGACATGCACGCAGGTTTCCGAGCTGTGCACACGAATTCTGTATCGTACATATGTGGGCGCATCATAAAAACGGCGTGCATATGTGCACAGCACGTTCACTGGGCTTTTCAGCAGCAGCACAGGGGAAAGTCTCGTTCAACTCTGCTCGCTCCTCTGCTTGGGTGAGTTGCAGCTGCGTCGTCGTCGAGGGTTTCCCGTAACTCATACAATGGCCCTAAAGTTTTCTAACTGTGTGCCCGCGTCGGATGCGTGTACTTCTGAGCCAAGCCATTGCAACAAGGCGCACGGAGTGTACATATGTGCGCGTGTGTGCATGTGTGCGCCCGAGTTATGTGGCTTACACACGAGCAGTGGACTGGCTCCGAGGAGGGGGAAGTCAAAGCGACAGACAGAAGGGGAGAGTGCCGGGTAAGCGGTGAGAGCACACACTCCCTACCAAACATACATATACTTTTAAGAGGGGGCCAGATCTGGGCATTTTGATATGGTATGTACTGTATATCCCTATATGTTCGGCGATAGGGAGAGCGAGGGAAAGAGAGACAGAGGAGGGAGGAAGATTCGTTGCGTTTTGCGTTAGACCCGAAAATAGGAAGACGGTTGGTGAAGGAGTATATGTGTGTAGAAGATTTGAGTGTGTGTTTCTGTGTCTGGATACGTAATGCACGAGGGAGTCGTAGACGAGAATCCAGCCATCCTCGGGAAATTTCATCCGGGTTGCACACCGTTCCAGACAAACAGACAGAAGAAGAAGTGCGACGAGGACACACATGGGCTCGGCATCATTCGTTTTTTGATCAATTTTATGACAAAGTAATACGAAATGGAAAGTTCCATAAAGGGCTCGTGAGAGTAAACTTTCAAGGTGTTTTCTCGTTCCGACCGCTCACCATCGCATCGTATTTCCCTCTCACCAGGCAACTTCTACTTCATACTAGCACGGGCGGGGAAACAGGGAGATTTTTCCTCTGCTGAGCAAAAACAGTGCAAGTGAGACAACCTCTCGCTTTCGCCCTTTCTTTCCCTTTCACTCGGACGAGTAAACGAGAAAAAAATGGGGAAGAGCGGGCGGGGGCACCGCATTGGCAACAACTCGCGGACGGCGGAAAAGTGAAAAGTAAAGAGTAAGAATATAACTTATCTCTATTTTATTTCTCACATCAATGCACATTCTCTCTCTATCTGGCTTTCGGCGTCCTTCAAATTGTGCGTACGCAGAGGAAGTGTGGAAATGTATAACTCGTGCTTCTCTTCACATTGTAACCCGTTAAGCGTCAAATGAGTGGGAAAGCCACGTGTGTTCCGTGCAGGTGCGTGTATGTACTCCTTTGTTCATCAGAATACAAACAGAAGTGGAAGGTTGAGCTCGCTCCGCAATATTAGCCTATACATATTAAACTCTATAGGCTTCTTCCACCGGTAACAAAAACAACAAATTCGGCTCTCACCGCTAGCTGTTTGAATATGAATACTGGAAATGGGCTTCCTCACGAACCAGTGAGAAATGATTTAATGTGAGGCACTCTAAAGTAGAGCTGAGCACTTTATGGAAGTGAAACTGCCGGTCGATTTGAGACTGCGGACCCAAAATAGAGAGAACAAGATGAAGAAGTCGTACAAACATTTGGCAGTGCTGGGTACACTGTGCTGCATCGCAGCCCTAGCAGTCCTCTGGATGGCCGTGCTCACAGTGGACTGGGTCTCCATCCAAGAGCCGCAAATCGACCAATTAGAACTTGACAAATTGGGACCGTACGAGGAGCCCAAACCGCATCTCATACGCGTCAAGTTCGGACTCTTCAAAATGTGTCTCCAGAATGCCCAGAGGGTCAACCAAGAGTGTAAAGATTTGGACTGGTACAATTTCGGACTGATTAATTTTGGCTCATCTCGGAAGGCACCAGAAATGCCCACAGCACTTATTGCCAACTGCGTTCAAAAACTCAAGTAAGCCATTTCGAGGTCTATCGCTTGTCCGCACAACTTTTTTATTTTTCAATTTATCCAATTCCACCTTTTTCACCTTCTAGAACATCCCCTCTCAAGGAGAAAATCGTAGAGTTTAGGATCATCACTGATAATTTCGTTCAATATACAAATGATAAAAATTTAATGCAATTGTTTCCAAAGAACGCTTTATCCGCCTTAGATACTCAATCGATTTGGTATGAACTACATACTTACCGCATAAAGCTGTACCAGCACGTGGCTGTGTAGCTGAGTGAGTCATATCGCATCCAACTCTCGGTTACCCAGCCTTAATTCTTTATGAGTCATGAGCAACAGGGAATGAAAAGAAGCCTCGCGTGGAATTACAAACGTCAGCAACAACCTAGCCATACACCCAGTATCTATTTCTATCATTAGCAGTATCCCCAGTCATCCATGTTGATATATTCTGTTGGCTCCCTATGAATGCGTTTAGAGCTCCATCCCGTCATTGACTTAAGAATGCATTCTTTCCCCCCAAAACAAGGACGTAAACTATTTTACTTTACACGGAAAAGTGGGGACAGAGCCTTGAAGCGTAAACGTGAGTCAAGTTAAACAAGATACGCGGTTAGTGCTGTTCTGTCTTGCGGCTGAAGGGAAGTACCTTTGTTTTGTTTTGAGTAACCTGCCACTTCAGCGGACTCTGGCGGGGGAGGAGAGGGAAAATTCTTGCAAACTCCCGGAATTTCTGTCAAAGAATTTGGCGGGATTGTGAATGGAAGTTAGTAGAGTAGCACTGGGACCGTTGTTCGAATGGAAAGGGATTCATTTCGATTTGACTCACCTCTCTCCTCTATCTCACTCTGAAGGACAATGAGATGGCGTACACTTGTGGCCGCGGCGGTTGGCCCGCCGAAAATTCCTCACAAGTATTTCACGAGTACCCCTGACGCATTCTGCATACGATAAAAAAATATTACACACGGACTCTCGTCCCATTAAAACTTTGCCTCCCTGGTGGCGTGTACTTTTTTCAGAGGCTTGAGCGAACTATGGAGGAATGAAGAGCAGGAATGCTTTTAGAGTTTCATATTGACTCGCTCTCAGTTTTTCCGTCATCCTTTCAATGTGCAGAAGCTCAATTTATCCAACGAATAAATGGAAAATTGAAAATTCCTCACCACCGCCTCTCACCCCAGTAGATACATGCACCCCGTGGAGGGTTTTAGTTGGGGTGAAATTAATATTTTGCATTTAAATAGCGCTCATACGCCAAGAAATTTCTCTGAGAGCGACGCGATGACGAGATTATGTTGATGATGTAAACTTTGCTGGATTACATTTCATCCGCGGGACCCGAGGTGCTAATATGTTCCCAAAGGTGTGATATATGAGTGTCATTAAAATTCTTTCAGGTTCACTCTACCCTTCATCGGGCTTTCCGTCGTATTCACCTCAGCCTCCTTCCTCTGTCTCACCTTCGGACACTTCTGCCCCAGGAACAAGAAAATCGTGGAGGCGAGCATGCTCATCCTTTCAGGTAGTCCACAAATGTCTACTTATATGTCCAAATTTATTACAAAATAATTTGCCGTTTATTCATTACACTGCGTCTTGGACCATGTTACCTCAGTTTAAGGTGAAGATGATGTTGACTATGAAGGGGAGCATGGTGGTAAGAATAATGCTACTACTCCTCCCTTCCGATGTCCTGTCACACTATCGTATCCTTTTGGAGGTTTCTATTCAATTTTCCTCAAGCCCACAGACTCATTCGTTCGTATGCAATTAACTCCCCTTGTTTATTTAGCTGGGGGCATACAATGGTATACAAATGACTGAGGAGGATAATGTATGGTTGCGGATGCGGTACCGAACACCTCGCCATGAGAGTCGTTCCGAGCAGGCTGGATGGATATAAGGGTGATTAGGAAAAGGGGAGGAGTGTGGTTTCTCTGTAAATCATCCTTCTGGCCTCTTCGTAATTTTCCACCGCCAGACGACGAGACAAGATGCCGGCACGTGAGGGGTTTACGAGGGAGGACTTCAGGTTTTAGAAAGAGTGTAATTACATGTTTACCCTTTGGTATGTTACTAGGGCCAAAAGGGAGGGAGCGAAATAGGCATTGAGAGAGGCAGAGGGTAGGCAAAAAGGAAGAGGATTCTCTCTCGGGTTGAAGTGGTAAGCTTGGAACAAGAGAAGTTTCCCTCAGATCCTTGTGAAAGTGATGGTAGAAACGACAAGTCTTCAATTGCATTCAGTTCCGCAAACGAAAAAACTAGAAGGGAGAGAAAGAGAGAGCGATAGGGTTGGCGATACATGGGTGGTGAGGAGATACAGTGTATATAATAGTAAATCTGAGATCTTCGTCATTCACTCACACGTAGGCGCGCACAAACACACATACATGTGAGCGCACTCACGCACAAAGAGCCTCATACTTTTCCTAATCGAATCATGAACATAATGATCGAGAGTATGAGATTTGATCCCGCTTTTCTCTCCCAATCTCGCTCGTCCTGAGATGATGAGAGCGATACAAGAGATTTTGAGAGTTGGCTCCCCCATTGGAGGCGACCTCCGGCTAAGAGCCCAGTGTAAAATAACCAAATTATAATTTTCCGCCATATGATACGACGCAGAGGATTTCAGAACAATATGTATTATATACTTTCGAATGTTAAGATTAGAAGAAGTTCCACTCACAGACCAGGTTGTATATCATGTGGAGTAACCTTGGCCATTTTAACCGGTCTGTTCCAATGAATTTATTGGAAGAGGCCATTATGCACTCCTCCTAAAGTTAGTAAAAATAAAAAAGGATTTGGTAGACTTTATCAACTGCTATTATACTTCAGTATACTTCGGATTTTCTTGGTGTAAGTCCAGGATGAGTTTGTAAATGGGACGAAGTAGGTGGACATAGTTTTTTTGATTTGGGATCCAACCCATGACCGCCGTCGTAAATGCGAGTGAACACTGCTTCACCGGACCACAGACGGTATCCGTTGATTTCTGTAGCTGTAGTTGTGATATACTGTAGTGGGCTAGTAAGGAAGGCAGCGGTGCAAGTTTTGCGATACGGTTCCTCATGAACAGGAGGGGTAATGTTACTTTGGAATATATAACTGCTGTCCCTCTTAAATTCCTTAAAATTTCTGCTCTGTGGGAAGTAATTTGATAAAATTAGTGGAAATATCCTCCTTCCTCTCGTCCCATTAGCATGGAAGACAGAAATTGGGGGAGAGGGTGGAGGAAGAAAGTGTGATCATCTCAAGTCCATGTAAGTTTTGAATAGAGCCTCTCACATAGTAGTCTCACGACGAGTCATCAACATTAGAAGCCATGTATATAGTATTTGGACGGAAACTTAGGTCGTCTAACTTCCCGCTAACTCTCTTTCTGGAAGATGGGCGGCGGGAAGATTGGAGGGGAGATGGGGAGGAGGAAATACCTCGGGAGTACATCCAGTTTCCTCCAGTAATTTGATTTGCAACAGCCTCTTGTCTCCCCTTACCATATTACTTCCGCCTAATTCTACCTTGTCAGCTTACCGCCCAACTAAAAACTCGCCGCAGAGTGAGGCACGTTCACTTTTTCCCAGTCACTACATATATGATACTATTCCGGAGCGCAACGGGGTGGGTTCCCTGTAAAGGGACATTATTCATCTGGAGCCCACCACTACATGTATTTTTTACCCTATCTAAACCTGTGATCGTGTTGGATTCTCCGGAGTGCTGTCGTGGTGGCTCACTTTATGAGGGCAAATGTGAGTGTTTTAGGAGCCTTAGTGGTTCTGTGTGTACGTATTTCCCTGTTTTGGTTTAAGAGGTTGAAATACTTGAATGCTAGAATCAGCGCGCTGCCGTTTCTCTTGTCACTGCATTATTTCGCTCTGAATGGAAATTGCGATTCCATGAGAGTTGATGCAATGATGCTATGGCCGGGTCCTCCTTCCACTGGAGGGGGGCGCATTTCCCACAGCATTCCATGGCACAACCCTGCTTTCCTCTTGGGCGGAGACAGAGAGGGCCGGAGAGACTGCGAGTCATGGCTGAACTGGAAGTGAACCATGTGTGGAGAAGGAAGAGGAAATGGGAGTAGCTTTTGGTATGTTTCGCGAGCCTTGTTGGTACTGTATGCTACGGGAGCTCATCCTGTTTTGTGGAATTAAACCAAAGAGCCATGTCGAGCAAAATTCAGAAGCAGCTACATAAATTGGATCATCCATCAATTTCATGAGGCATAACGGGTGGAATCCATCACGGGATGGTCGGTTCTCAACTCGAATGATGAGCCTGTAGTGGAGTGTACTTGGAGCTGTGAGCGAGTACGTGAGAGTGGGAGCGGTGGAGTGAAGTGCCCACAACGGTGGTAGCCGGCCGACTGTTCAATCGGAACATGGTGCCATTTTTCCTTCGGACTCCCCGCCATGCTCGTCGCACACTCCTTCCCCCCACCGTCAAGAGTTGAGGGGTGAGGAGGAAGAGTCCTTAGATTCATCCTTTTAAAGGTTGTGCAAAGTGATAGCACATGCTCTTCGCAAGCTTCCGCGTACTAGTACTCACTCACCGGAAGATCAGTAGCGACCAGAGAAGTATCCTTTAACAAATGAAAACTTGATTGCCCAACCCGCACGTAGTGGATTCGCACAAGAAAAAGCATGTTCCTACATCCATCCATTCCAAGCTCCTAATGGGGTCAGATCTGGGTTGAATCGTTAGTATTGGGGCAGATTTTCGGACCCGACGAGGGTGGATAATTTTGACAATGCCGGATTGGGAATAACTTCTTCAAATTCATTGGCTCAGAAACCCTGAACCCAATATCGGAAGAATACGACAAAGATATGAGGCCTCGCTCCGTAATGTTCGATTTGAGGAAAAGTACTCTGGGATTTCAAAGCCTGCATGAAAAGTTTTTCCCCCGTTAAAGTTGAAGGGGAATTTCTTATTTTTCAACAAATATTATCCACCCTGACAACAAAAACAAAGAAAGTTGGAAAGGAGTTTGCAGGGTCGAGGAGAATCTGTAATTGAAGCACTTGTGCAAATCAGAGGGGTATCAAAATATCCAATAAGGGACCCGATCCAATTTTATTCCCATATTTCCGAAAAGCTGAAGCCATGGAAATTTTCAACTGCATTTCAGCACAGATCCATAGAACTATTACAGTTTTAATATAACTCATGTCCTTATGGATTAGGGCAATAATAATTATAACTTGTAATGGGTGGATGATAGAGCTTAACTCTCTGTGTCGTCATTTTAGTCAATGGATAGGCAGAAATGCAGTGAAGCTAGAGAGAAAGACAGAAAGAGAGAGAGAGAGAGAGAGAAGGAAGCCGACTGAGTCAGAATGTTAAATACAAAGGCGTATAGCATATTACTTCATCAGTAGAAGCTTAACTGCTTCCGCTCACAGTCTGTGCCTGTCTGTCCGATGTGAGTCACAATCGAAGGCATTATGGCATAAATGTGAATGAGGGCATTCATGCGAAAAGCAGTGTACATATGAGTAAGTTGGTAGCTGGAGAACTTATAAGCAGAGGCAGACACGCAACAACACACACACACACTCTTCCCCTTCCTCAGTCAGAAGCCGCTACATCTTCCTTGCCAACGCCATTTATACAACCGAAATTGAGTTCGCAAATTGAATAGAAAGTGGAAGAGACTCCGTAGTTTGGAATGCTATGTATGTGCATACAGTGTAGGTATATAATGCCTTTGTACATATATATGCGTATATAAATATGCAAGTCAAAGCCCGTCCCACTGTCGGGCTTTCGGGCGGTCGGCGGCTTCCATGCCAAGGTTGTACTCATGTTCAAAATCCCACAGTAGAGGTGGAATATTTTGGATCAATGTGTCTCATTTAAGGAGAAAAAATCCTGTGAAGCTGAGTAATTATTTTCTTTATGAATATTCATAAGGATTAGGGAAATAGAACAGTAATGACAACTTCATTCTAAAGTTATTTACTTTTGCGCGAGTTTACCAATTAAACCTTGTTAACCAATGTTACAGAAGCTTGCGGTGCAGATATTTTTGCATGAGCTATAGTGCTCCAGAAGTACACTATAGCCTTGAACACTGACCTGGCTCTAGGGCATCAGGTCAGCATTGAATTTCGTGCATAATCTGAAGTTAATATCTGGTTTCCAATGCACATACTTTTTGTTCCATGAGAAATTGGTGCGATTTTCCGTGGCAGCAAAGATGGGGCTAGGTCGTTTACTACTAAGAGGAGCAAGCCAAGTCGGCTTGTAAAGTATTCATGTTTGAGTTCGCAAAGCTGCTGGATCTACTGTAGCAATGGGAAATCCAGGAGGATGCTAATAATTTGTTGTCCTTTCCTGAATCATCAACGCTCATGATCTGCCTGAACTTTTTTACTTTAATCCGCAACGCTAGACACATCGGGTGGTACATTTTTACCGTTGTTCAACCTGTCTGCGTCGCAGTCTGGATGACAACTTCTCACTTTTGTTCAATGAAGAACGAACTTGGCGTCCAACTATTCCTGCTGACGGCAAATAGGAGTCTAACTCCTCCCTGAATTGTGCCTCCCCATTACCCTCCGACGATAATGAAACTGGATCTAGCTAACTGCGGATAGGCTTATACAGTGCAGCTGGTGAAATACGGTGGTACTACTCCCCGGCAAGCCGCGTGGTTTCCACTGCGGGACTTACAGCATTTTAAAAGCGAGGGCAAAGTTATGGGCTCCCCTGACGATGCAGCAGTGCAAATGGCTACTTACTGTAGTATGACTGCGGACGTCGTCTAGACCGTCTAGCTGTTCTTGAGAGACTCACTCCCACAGAACCACCCCGTGCATACGCTGACAATTGATTCCGATCCACCACACCACTGAATCTACCCCGGTAGGACTATGCTGTGCGCAAGGTTAGGTGCAGTTGAAACAAAAGCAAGGCGCACGTCACCCTGACTTTTCCTACAAATTGGATAGCAGAGCTGGACTTATGCTCCTAATCCGGAGCTACTCTCAAGCTGTTCGAGTTCGTTTCAGTGGTTGTCATTAGTGAAAATCAATGGCGCATCAATGGAGAATGTGCTTGGATGCGCCGGGGTTGGGTCTAAATTCACTGGACCGGAATAGATTGTAACAATAGCGGAGAAAAAGGTGACGCTAACTTCATTTTTTTGTAGTTATCATCGTGCTGACCCCGTACTGTTGTTGTCACTTCGGTGGCTGGGGCAATTGAAAAGTGCTGCGGCACTGCTCCACTATATGTTTATAGGAGGCAGATGATGAGAAGGCTTTGTATCCCGAAGGGGTTTGGATGTTTGAAACGATTTTGAAGCAGTAGAAGTGGGGTTAAGATGATGACTAACTAACTTTTGATCATCTGAAAAACTGTGTCAATTTGGCCTGCACCATTTCTAACATTCGATCGCCTGCAGTGCATTTTGGTGGTTGAGGCATGGCTTGGTAGTGTAAAAATGGCTAGAGGTACAGCAGTGCTCAACGTCAGATGCATTCTACATTTCGGGAAAGATGGGCCAGGAACTGCGCCTCGTATCAGCATCGTTTGGGATGATGAGAGTCCTTGTGGAAAAGACGGGTTTAGAAATGATAATACGCACTGCACCAATGCCTTTTTTGGGCCTCATCCATTTTGGTTTATTCCAAGCGTTACCATCGGGACGACCTAAGGTTCATTTATCATCAAGGTTCAAGTATCTAGGAGATATTTACTTTTTTACTATGACAGCTTATGATGGCGCTAGGAGTAAGAATGATCTGTTTAATTGACTTCGTAATGGAACTCATGTTCGGTAATTCAAAGAGGTAGCCGGGTAGTGGGTGCACATGCAATTTGCATACCTAACATGCTCCGGCGGGAACTTTTAATAGTGAACGACACCGTCATAGTGGCATTCATGGTGTTGTGAGTTGTTATTTCGTCCGGATTTTAGAAACTAGTATGTCGAATTTTTTTGACATTCTCTTGAAGCATAAAGATTGTCTTGGGATCCGTATTGTTTGGTATTAAAATCTGAGCTGTGTAACCTGGAACAACGATGGTAGGCTTAAATGAAAAGGGAATCTTCGAAATTTTGTTTGGTCCCATACGCATCGAAATCAGAGGTCGTCAGACAATATGGCCAATGGAAGAATTTGGAGGGCTTAGGACATCAGGACATATTAAATTGGGCGGAGTAGCAGCGTATTTAGGATGGAAAACTTAGAATTTACACTTGAAACCAGTGTACTACTGGAAAGTTCCATGCTTGAATTAATTTTCCGGAACTGGAATTGCATTATTTTTTCAGCAGGAGTTTTTGCAGGAGTTAGGGACTGCGACGATATTTTAATGAGAAATTCGACTCGGGAATTTGGGTGAGTAGGATGATTGGCCCATTCAGTGACCGCTGTGGGAGGCGTTAAACTTCCCAAATTTTGTCTATGGGGTAAATTCACACATATTGGTGACATGATTTTACCAAAAATCCCCGAAGAACTGAAGTCCGCTGTGAGGGAACAAATTGAAGCTGTTCTATAATATGAAAATTAAATATTATGCCAGTCTCAGCGTCGCAGGAGTTCAGGTTTTGATTCCTTCATTACGAGATACAAACAAGCAACTTCGGTGCACTTTCTCTAATCCTAGTGGAAGTGAATGTATGCAGGATGTCGTAGACTCAGCTTGTGAGCGCATGCATGTACGTACAAGAACATTTGAGTTCTCCTTTAAATGAGGAAAAGCTCCAAACTGTGTAAAACTCACAACACAGCAAATCTGGAAGATTCCTGGGAGGAATGATGTAAAATAGGGCACTGTACCAGTAATCTGTGTACACAGATCAAAGAAAATATAGTTATATAATAAGAAAATAAGTTTAGTGAAACTGACACATGTGCAGTAGTCGCGGTTTCAGAACTTCGGTTGGCTATTCCGTACTTCATCAGCTACACAAATTTTAGGAGTTGCTGAACCTCAAATTGTGCGATAAAAATGAAAATTAGGTGTACATCTAATTCTTGAATCGTGAACATGAATTGGGATTTTATTAAAATTCACGAACAGACTTGTAATATCCTGTGGCATATGAATGATTCTTCGCCGAGGAAAATGTGCAGGACGCATTATTTCCAGCCCAATTAATTTCGGAGCCGTAGCTTTGATGCATATATTTCGCTTCCAATAGTATCAAGCGCTTTGGACTTTCCTACTTTATCTATTCCTGAGGGTAATAAAATTGTATAAGTAAGATGAAAAACTTGCGCCCTCAGCTGGAGTGATTCGTATTAGTCAGCGCATGTTGCAATTCTACATTATAACGAGGAGAATTCATTGGAATATTTGGGAGTGGGGGTGGCGACTATCGTTACTGAGATTCACATATGGTTAGTCAGACTTAGTGAATATGAGAATAGAGAATTGTGAAATGTAGGAATCCCGAGTACAGCAGTATATGTAAACAAGGAAGCGTGGATGGAACTGAAGATTATATGAATTCCAATCGCTTATTCCTGATGGTGACGGAGCGTGAGGAATTCAGAAGCTGCGGCTCATCCCTTCAAATTTATGCTTACCGAGTTCTGTGTAAATCATGGATTTCCATGCACGAAACCTAATAAACTCCCCGATGAACATCACCGTAGGGCAAGTGTGATTGTTTGAGACGTGAAATAAAATTTGGGATTGTGTGTACTTCGTCATGGCCATGGCGATCTCTGAGAGACACGGTATCTTTCTATTTCAGGTCTCTGTCAGGCAACGGCCCTGCTCACTTTTGTAACCCAGATCGGCTCAGAGTTCGAGGCGAACATGCCGTACAGTCACCATCAGCAGCGGCTCACGTCATTCTACCGTTACAAGTATGGCTACTCCTTCTATCTCTTCCTCCTGTCATTCAGTCTGTCTGAGTTGGCCGCCCTCTTTGACATGGCTGCCTACTTCCGGAAGTTCCCGCCGAACCACTACGTGATCACATTCCACCGGCAGGAGCCTTCCCCCTTCATGGCAACCTCGACGACGAGCCCACCTATGACCATGACGTTGCCGATGACGATGACCAACTCGAACCATCACCACCACTCTTACAACAACACCCTCAACCACAATCACCACCACAGTCATAGCCAGGGGCGGAACAACTTCCACACCCTTCCGGCCAATCACAACCACCACCAACACCATCATCTCCAGCCACTGATCAACAACGGGCCATTGGGTCAGAACAAGTTCCAGGCCCATCCCCAACAGTCCCAACACCCTGACATTTGCAATGACTTCAGCTCGGAACACATCGACCTTACGCTCGCCTCAAGGCACAGTATGGATCATGGGCTTCCCTACGGGGCCATGAGTGGGAACGGGAACAACGACCAGTGTGACCCACCCATCATGCCACCGCAGGCCTACATGAGTTCCGAGGTGACCATCACGACCATTGAGCGATCCAGCGGCTACGGCACTATTCGAAACAATCCAAAAATACCGTCAACAGCCACAATGGAGAGCTTTGCTACTCTCAGAAAGGAAAATAACGTGTAGGAAAATCAATCCTACTTGCCCTCCGCTGCATCACATTCTCCACATACTTTTTATACTTATTAAATGTAGACATATAAATATATATATTTAATATCGCATGCTTTTCTACACAGCTTGAGCCGTGCTAACATAACAAGCTGGTTTTCAACGAGCCCTCCCCCTTCATCGTAATGTACTACAAATGCGGAATACAAATATTTTATGGCTGATTCAATACCAAATATTCCCTCTTCACAAACTTGACCACGAGGACGTCCCCACACCAGAGTTACTCAAGTATATATTATAAATATCACTGTAACACCACTGGAAATGGAATGGGAGTGACCAGTATTCCTCTGTGGATCAGTTTGTAAAACCACATAATATCCCACCGTCTGTATCCCTGAGCAGTAGTGGTATACCCACGGCTCTCGCCCACCTTTCTTCCGTTTGTTCATGAGAGAGGCCGTAGTCTTCTAGCTTATTCAGTGTTCTCCGTAACTGCCAGGTGATATGACGTATTTTAAACCGGGGGGCTAATGGTGATCCTAGTCAGAGCTACCTGATAAATAGCCATAAACAGAGCTGATAGGAGGGCAGACCAACTTCAGGCTCACACTATCAACTCCCATCATGCAAAAGATTTCAAGTAGCGGGAGAATATCGGCTGGGGGAGGCAGACTCGGAGGAATTCCCTTCCGACCGAAAGTGAGAGATACAGAGAGAGATTAGCCAGTGGCAAGACTATTTGCTAACTTGTGCCATGCAGAGCTTGGGCTCTACTGGTGGGACTGAATGGTTGAAAAGCAAACATTGGTAGGCGAGACTCACACAGGAGACTACGCGCCCCGGGCTCAGGTTTGGCCAAGTCTGAGCTGTGTGAACGTGTGAAGCTGTAGTCCGCCGCGGGGTTTAATAACATGACGGGAATAGGTGTATTGTACAACACGCACATATACCCACATAAACAGCATAATTCTCGCCCACGGCCACGAATGCATTCTCCCATTCCGAAGTATCATATTTTCCCCTTGATTATAAGTGGAAGCTTTTCCGTCATCCGGTAACAGTAGCCGAGTTATTGTAGCTGGTTCAAGGCACTGGGTTGGCCCCTATTAGATTTTCTGGTCCTATTCCTCTAGATGAAGTCTCACCATTGCTCCTGAAATCCAAGGGACCAGAGCTAGCCCTTAAAACTTGAATGGCATGAGCTGGGGCTGAGGCTTCTCACAGCCTGCGCAGTGATTGATAGAAAACAAGGGCGGTAAATGTCCAACCTTATCCCATGCTCTTAGAGAGCCTCATTCAAATGGGTCTTAATTGATGAATCTCAAGTAGCCTGCTTAAAGGAACATTTCCGAGCTTTTCCACAACATCCTCCTTTTCCATCCTCTAGTGCAAACCCAGGAATGATATGTGGGGAGAGTTAATGAGCTACCTCATGCGTAGCTAAGAATCCACCCTTGAATATGACATTGAAGCTTGAATATTAATAGTCAAATCCCCACTCTGGTGGGATACTAAAATGCTCTGGATCATAGATTCTCCGTTGCCTTGATGTGAGTGAGCGACTGAGTGTGAGTGAGATGAATACCTTCTGCTGTGTGACTTAACTCAAGCGGAGATAGTTGATTGAATATGCATATGCGTCTGTGCGACCCTTCATTTTTTCCTTTTAAGCTTTTAAATTGACATAGTTTTATCCTAATAAAGACAGACGTACACTCTAGGGTTACGTTGCAGATAATTTCTCAGTACTAGTTCAATGCTACACACGCTATTGTATGTATGACTACAAATGGAATCCTCGACTGACCAGAACTCTCTGACAGGGCTGATTAATTGACATTTTTGGCACTGCCTTCTGCACAACCCGAAGGAACATGTTCCTCCGCCTGCGTTGTCTAACTATTGTTATATCCGCAGCAACGGTTGGCAGAGCAGTTTACGCCTTGCCAATAATGATGACCCAGGACCTTGCCAAGATACTCCCATCTCTCTCTCTCTCTCCCTCGTCCTCTCTATCACTTCCTGCACACTCCGGTTACTATGGCTTAAAGTCGTATATTGATTCGTATACTGCGGAGCTCCAGAGATAATCCTTAATCCGTAGGAGGAAGATCAAATCCCACAACAACGATTCTTCTGATATGCTCTCCAGTTTCCTGCGCTTCCCTCTGTCTGGAGATACGGTAGAGACAGTTGCGGTGTCCTCGATATTCTCTACCTCCTCTTCTTCTCTGCACCCCGACATACAAACATCTCATCCTATCTAGACGCAAAGGACCAGACGGAGAGCGTCTTCACTAGATTCAGTTGGCTTCGAGTCCGTTGAAAACCTTAGAAAAGTTTTCTGATGCCTGCATACATATCGTCCTTGCATGACTTTTTCCGTCGCCATATGCATCCTAGTTGGACACATTTACTTAACTTGTAGCATTACCATAAGCGTCTATTTCCGTGTCAGGATAGTCAGTCGAAACAGTTTCCGGATCTCTTCTGCTTTGACACTCTGTTTGAACGAATTAATTGGCTGCCGGAGGTATATTCATGACTCCCATCCTCAGACACTCAAGACTTTTGTTGTATAAAAGGATCGTAGGAATTATTTCCTAGTCGCTCCATTAATTTTGACGAGGGAAAGTGAGTAGCAAAGGAGAGGAGCATCACGTACACAACCTATGCATAAAAAAATTGGCTGCTTGGGGGGACACCCTATCGGAGTGAAGTCACGGTGGGGAGTTCGAACCTGACGTCACAATGCTTTAGCAAATGGAGGAGGAAATCGTATGGATAAAAAGCGGAGTGGAGTAACGTATTGTAAGTGAAACCGATGCTGAAGCGATGTCTCTGTCATGCTGGAGGAGTGTGACACGGTAATAACAGTGGAGTCTTCAAGCGTAGTGTGGCAAGTACAATGTATAAGAAACTGCATCAGTAGCCGCGGAGCACAGATTCACACAGAATTGTAGGTGAGACCATTGGTTAAGCGGTATCCCCCTCGTGTTGGAGGAGTGCATGGTTCTAACAGTGTGAACTCCTCATTCCAGCAAAAAGTAATGTCTGTCGCAAAACCAATGAAGAGTTGATACCGAGATCATTGTTCATGAGTGTGTGTGTGTGATCTGTCTACCATCTCAAGTATGCATTGTGGTAGACTCCCAAGCATGCAAGTGTGCACTGAGCAGTGCCCTACTACACCATAAACACAGTCAGGCAAGACTTTCATTTGACATGGCGCAAGCCATCTTGTTGCCAGTATACCCATGCGGAACAGGCTGCACCCATACCCATGCAATGCTATTCTCAACAACCAAGCAGGTAATACACAGAGCATGATGCGCATAGCGTACGAATCTTGTGCACTATCACAAGGTGTAAGTTAGTATTACCATGTAGCATGGTTTATGTTAAAGTATGCTGTCGTGGTCAACATTTGCTGCAAATCTATTAAAATTTCAAATAATTGTACATGTGTGTGTTCACACAAGTCTACCCTAGTACAGCATGGGATGTCCTCAATGAGTGGCGTCCTATAGTTGTAAGCTATGTGTAACCTCTATCATTGGAAAAATTCTACTAACTGCACGTATGTGCGTAAACACAAACCTCCTCTTGTACAGTTGAAATGAGTGGCACAAACTATCATACACTAGCACATAATAACACATGGAACCAACGCGCGCATTGAACTATATATGGATGATAAACATAAGGAACACGTGGTACCTGTACATTCGTCCGTCCGCTCATTCGGGATGACAACTTCTGTGGGACACCTGTAAATCAGACGTCAGGCCCAACTACCTTTTTGGGCCCAAGCTTGCCCATGTTTTGTTGAAAAATTCGATGGCCAGCCCAAGCCCAGCCCAACTATATTTGTAGGCTGCTCAAGCCCGATTGATTTTTTAAAGTTCGAGCCCAAGCCCATCCACAACTGCCACAACGACCTTCTTGCACGGTTTTCTTTCTTTACGGTTGTTTTGACATTGCAAACCAAACAATCCTAGACAACGTCACACGACAGGCCACGTGGATTACGCAATGAATTACATAAATGACGTTCTAGTGACATGTCATGTCTGGAATGTTCACTTCTGCCGCTGTGAACCTTGCAGGTCGAGCCCAACTGGGCGCCTATGGCCCATTGGGCCATCTGATGCCCGCCTAAGTCATCAAAAAATGATGCCCACGCCCATCCATATAATTTCAGAATGATACCCAAGCCCGCATGAAGCCCAGTTGGGCCTGGGCTGGGCTAATGCTCATCATGGGCTTACCTATTGGGCCTCTAGCCTACTGTAAATATAGGGAATATACATCAACTTCTCTTCCTCACTCATTAATTGCAAACCGCGATCTCCCTCTCGCTCCAAGTGAACTACAATTTGAACAATCTGTATAATCATAATACTATAGCTTTCCAAACTTACCTGATCGAATGTTGTCTGATATTATGAAGAAGGACACGTTCCACCCGGGGTGAGTCTCTCGAAAATGACTATGAATTCCGTCCACTTTCACACTGGTCAAATTACAGTATTGGCGATTCATTTTTGCTAAAAACAATTACGCACTAAATGTATATTATACATATGTTTATATATATGCTTATGCGTATGTTTATGCATATGTTCTCCACTTGCTGGATTGAGGAGCTCACACTGTTAGAACCATGCACTTCTTCAACACGAGGGGGATACCGCTAAAACAATGGTCTCACATACAATTAAGTGTGATTTTGTGCTTCGCGGCTACTGATGCAGTTTCTTATACAATGTACGTACTTGCCACACTACACGGGATGAAGACTCCACTGTTACTACGGTGTCACACTCCTCCAGCATGACAGTGACCCCGCTTCAGCATCGGTTTCACTTACAATACGTTCCTCCTCTCCGGTTTTTATCCATTTACTTACTAAATTACACGATTTACTACTCCACTTGCTAAAGCATTGTGACGTCGGGTTCCCACTCCCCACCGTGACGTCACTCCGATAGGGTGTCCCCCACGCAGCCAATTTTTTATGCATAAGTTTTGTACGCTCCTCCTTTACTACTACGTAAATTAAACCGTCTTGTCCGGTTATTTTGAAGCGGAAAGAAGACTTCGGTGAAGAGATGATACAGATTATATGAAACAAATGAAAATAGGACGCATACACACAAAGATATGCCCATTGACTTTTTTACTCTCAAATTTCCTTCTCATACAATAATAATTGCTATAACGACTCAGTATTACCAAGATGAGCTAAGGAGTAATGGTGTGGAACAGACTAATCTAGTTTCTAAGATTCCTATTTTCAAACTATATGGTTATCCGGTCATCTATATAATAGTATATAAATATACCTTAAGTGTCTGTGTGTGAACGACTGTCTTGTGAACGTGACTCTATACATACAGACGTACATAATGATACTCATTCAAACATTATTCCTCCCAATATATTTACAGAGAGATATAACTTGATTACTTGTGATTCTCAGTTTAAGCTTCAAAATATGTATACATATATATATATATATATAAAATAATATATTATATTATAATAATAAAGGTGAATTTTTCTACTGGAAAAGCAATCTGAAAGTCATTACTGATAGTCAGTCATCCGACACCACCATCAAGCATGGAGGATATTTCGTCTAAAAATAAACAGTGAGGGAATCTGGTTGGCTTCTCTGTGCGACGATGCTGAGAGTTGAGAGGGAGGAAGCTACTGGAACTTTTCACCGGCGGATTAAGAGAAGGGGAGTATGAGCTTCGCCCTGCATTACTCTATGTATGGCGATGAAGAGGAAGACGACTGCGAGAGTGGGAAAGATTGGGGGAAGGGAACGTTGCTACGTACTGCTCACTCGCTCTACAACTCCACAGATTTTTCCCGACGAGCACTGGAATGAAATCGGAGGAAAGAGAGTATGTGGGAGAAAGTTGAAGGACTCGGGAGTTTTTCCTCCATACAGCCTGTATGATAATCCTCCATGCTACTGCGCGGCATGCACACTGAAGTTGCACCCTGGAAGCTTAGAGAAGGCACCGTGGAGTGAGCGTCGTAGCCTAATTCAAATGTGCTTATACACTCACGCAAACATACCCGTATACCGTACGTAAGTTCACCAAAACCGAGTCGAAACAATATACGTCTCAAATTTGGCTTGAACTTTCCTGAGCACAGGCGATCTATCTCCTCTCTTATCTTGTGAAACCTCAAAAAGTTTAAACTGTAAAACTTATTTGTTGACTTCACCATGTTCTCCTCGTACAAATGACGTTTTGTGTGGAAGCATTCAATGCGCACGGCTTCTTGGATACATGTAAAAAACTTAACCTCGCGCCATATGGTACATACGGTTACAGCGTCTAACACTATACCCCGCCAAAAACCAATTGGATAATTCGGCATTTTAGGGAAACTGGATATTTCCGCTAGAATTCAAGTGAATTTAGATGTAATTCGATGTACAAGATCTAGTTAAGGATCCAGAACTCACTGGCGTGTAAAAAATGAGACCGATGGTGATAGTGTCCTGAAGGAGATTTGGATGCCGTGGCGAAGGTTAGGTAGGATGGGGGTTTAGCACTGATCACTCCTGGTGCGAGGGGAGCTAGCAATAGTCCTTGTGGACGAGGAAAGTGGCGGAAAAAGAAGAAAATGATGGTAGACATTGGATATATTTTGGACTTTGAATCAGCTTGTCCGTTCTTTCCGGACTTGACACAGGACAAGAATCCATTTAAGCCGCCCCTCAGACTAGAGCATTTCATCATGATTTATGGCGTCTGCTCCGAGCGTCTCACTTGTGAAGACATGCATGCCCCCTGTACATGGAATTCGACTGCCCAATAGAGGATTGCGTAGTCTGTTTCCACGCCTGAAAGCATCAAAATTTTGTTAGGTTTCGTTCAACAACCTGTGATCGGAGTCAAGTGAACTCTGAAGGGGAATGGGGATGACAATAATATGACGTAATTGTTTGAATCGTAGGTAAAGCGTATATACAGAATATCGACGGTTTAACTGTAGAAGCTAATATTTAGATTTTCAGTTTGTTTTAAAAACGAACTTTTCACAAAATTAGTCGATGAAAAAGAATTAGACACCCAAAATGATTCCTAAGACGCCTAAAATACGAGAATCGGTATTTAGTTCTCACAGAACGCTCACAATTTTGAGGGTTCATTCACAACAATATGCTACAGCAAGACTCACACTCTCCGCTAGTGTTATGACACTCCATAATATGGGATACAGTAAATTTTGCGTTTAATAGCTTGTAAAATTGATGAAAAGTCCGTTTTGCGCATCAGCGAAAATGCAAATGTTAGTTTTTCCAGTTTATGCGCAGATATTAGGCGGTTCGCGCATTCCGCGTACTGCGTAAAACGTAAGCGTGAGATAGGTTTTTTACGCTACGCAAATGGATTTTACGGGCGTAAAATTTTACGTTTAGGCTTACTCCTACACTTACGCAACACCATTTTGTGTAGGAGTATTTAGATTTAGACCAGTGTATAGAAATTTCGTTTATTTTTCGAGCAAACAAATTCTTATTTTTACGGAAACGCGCAAACTGACATGCGTAAAGCTTAAACGTTAGATTTTCAAACGTATAAATCGATTATAAGATTTTACGATTTGCGTAGTTAAAATTACGCTGTCAAGCGCAAACTATCTACTAGTCCCTCCAAAGAACTCTGCCACGTCAACGTCATAACTTATAGTTGCCCAATCTTTCATAGATTCATGTAGGAGAGGGTTTGTTTACTTTGAAATGTATCCAATGGGAAAACTCCCAGTAAAGGCATCGCCGGTGAGGACCGTAATGGTAGCTACAGGCCATCGTTCGTCTGGGACGTGACAGGGAAGGATTGCAGTGTACTGCATTGGTACTCTCACATGGTGATACGCCAAACTTTTCCATGTAATTACCAGACGTAGAGATAATCCAATTCCAATAGGAATGGAGGCATTTCAGAGGCGGGAAAATTCCCTCGTCCGTCCCACCGCCGCGAGTGAGAGTAAAGTAGAATATCACCACACAGAACCCACACACTCCTCTGGAAGCGAGCGCCTGTGGTTGTTCAGTGCTAGAAGATGATTGGGTAGGGATACGGTGTCATTCTGGCCGACTTCCTGTATCATTTCAATCTTGGGGATAGACCGAAATGAGGAGTGAGACAAGAGACTTTTTCAAAACTTGAGGATGATTTTCAGCAACCATAAGGCTCACCAACCCACATTTTTATCATCTTCCTTTTTGATTTGACGAGACAGCAGCGGTGAAGTGGAGAACGGGGGAGAAAGTTACACTTTTCCTCAACATTTTTACGAACGTTCTATTGCTTTTCAGATGCAAGGGGAGAATTTCTCATGGATGTCATACAACAGGGGGAAGACTTCTGTGAGGCAGATTACACAGTCGCCCCGAAATTGTCTCCGTCAACTTCGGCCGGAAAAGGAAAATGAAAGGATATCTGCACCAGTAATGACATTTTGGGATGGTAAAAACCTCATTGCGTGCATCCATTTTCTCCACCGTCTCCTACACTAACTACACTACACTACTAACTCCTACACTTTCATGCATCAACTTCTACCGTCGGATTAGTAAATCATTGTCTCCTGCTCTTGTCTTCATGGCCGTAGTTTTCTCATTCCCTTCCGAACGCTTCAAACTTTCCATGGGGGGCAAATATAAAAGGAAGAAGACATACAAAAAATAACCACATGAGAAGCATGGAATTAGAATGAGTGCGTATATGGATGATTCCACATTTTCCAGTCCGGAGTGGATAGACAGCGAGCTAGAAAAGGGGGATTTGGGGATAATTCAAGCGATGAGATCTCTGATCCCCGTGCTGTGGAATGATATAGGTTTCCCCTCCAAGTTCATCCTCCTCTCATTCACGGTAAACGGTGATATATCTGATTGATTCTGTGCCTCTCTCTGGAATACTATATTTCTCAAGCGCCAGCTTCCTCTCAACAACTTTGTATTCTTAGTACTCATACAACAATCTTTCCAGAGTTGAGAGATTCTTTGATGCAGAGGTAAAATTCGGGGACCTAAGAACTTAGACGTGGACTCAAGGATACGTGGAAGGTGTATACAAAGGCTCTGGCGAGTATATTACATATGCTCTAATTACCCAGTTGCTTGGCGCTTGGCTGAACGAGGGTGGGTCGTAGAACCGTGACCGGAGTGCATGCTTGGGGGTGTGAAATAAATGAAGGACCACACCACACATGAGTGGAATAAAAAGAAACCTCCCCACCGCCTCGGCATAGTTTCAAGGAAACACATTATTCCGCTCACAACTTACGTGACCCGTGTACAAGCGGAACACTTCCACTTGCATTCACATACATAATCCCTTGTTGTTTGTGAAGGCGGAGGGCCGTTCGGAATAGAAGGGAATCATGACGGGAAGAAAGCAGTAAATGTGGCTAGGGTCATAAAATATCCTCCCATGTAAGTAAATGAACAAGCTACAAAGCTAAATTTGATTAAAGTTAAAATTTATTCAGTGAAGCGACCAGAGTGTACGAAGGGAGAAAGGAGTGGGAAACGCGGACCAGATTCGTCGGGACTCCGTTCAGGAGTCAAGGACCGTGAAATATTGAACCATATTCGGTGGACTGAGACAACTGAATAAAACTTTCAGGATCGTACACATAAATACCTCTACAACCTCTCTCTTCCCATCTTCGTTCGCGGCCTTTTTTAGATGGCTGCTACCATGTTATGAGCCCCATTTCCTACCGACCGCTACCATGTGGGTAATAGGACTAGGACTAAGACTAGGAGAAGCTTAAGGGTTTAGGAGCGGGACGATGAGAGGCAGTTCCTAAATATACGGCATAGACGTAGCAGTGGTGGCAACGACGGAGTCTCTACGCGTCGCTTGCTTTCCTTTCATTTCTCCGAACAGTCCAAACATCTCTGCTATAGTGTTACTCCACCTACACATTGCGCATTTCTGCGGAGAGAAATCAGGAGCAAGCATTTCTACTCTCCACCGCCGGGCATAATTATTGCAAATGGAACGGTTCCCCCCTTTAGTTATAAGTTGCGTACACGCTCCGTGCACAACATTGGTAGCCACTCAAGCTATAGATGGTAAGCTTTACAGTATCTTTAGCTCATATCCCCCGGCTCTCATGTTTGAACGTCCATAATGCATTAGTTTCCACATGGTTTGACTCCACTACACACACAATATTTCCAGTTAACACTGACCTGTACACAGCCCAACAGTTTTACTTCCTAAGGCTACACAGGCAACAAAGTTTGAAGAACAATAAGTAATGACGGGAAGTATAGCTAACGGAATACGTCAATAATTGTCGCAAGCTATGAAGACTTATGTTCCCAAATTATGGGATGTGGATTTTATGGATTTTGTGTGAATCTACGACTACAATGTGGGATCCTGAACTCAAGAGTTTGAGGAATGTTTCTGGGTCCCAAGGGGTTCATGTGTTGAAGGACTTGTGGGTAGGGAACCCCTGTACTACTGACTTCTGCCTAATTATTGTGTAGTCAGGGAAGTTAATATGAGGACCGCGAGTTGAGATTCTTGCCAGCACCATGTCGTAAATATCATGAAAGACCGAAATTTCCGCTGATTTTACTCTCAGTCCCAGAGATATGGTGAGGATAAACAGACGGTTTCCGTGCCCTCGCAAGCGCTGGCCCGATGGTAAAATAGACTTGCACCCACTTGGCGCTCCCCACTGACATGACACAGCTCAGGGCAGGCAACATGACGCAGTTTGGCTGTAAAAAATTGTGTCATTCCCCCATCCAGAATTTCCACAGGTTCTAAATTTTACACTACTAAAATCTCTACTTCTTGCGGAGAAAATCCGTGTTTACAAAGTAGTCACATCCATTTATTTTTGTACGAATGTTTGTATATTGTTATTATTATTTAAATACATATGTGCAATTCTCTTTTGTATTCCATTAAGGAACTGACCCCCGGGCATGAGCGTATTCATTTTTACTCCCGCCCGAATATATACATGATATGACTCCGTGCTTATGGCCAGAATAAATCCACCATGAAATGACACTAGTGGTTGACAAGGAGAGGGGGAGAGGAGGGAGTAAACCACTAAAGTGAATCCATGGGAGAGAAATAACTGGCGGCGGTGGAGGGTCATGTGTACCGCATGCAGTAGGATAGGTCACTTCTCTTCCCTATACGTCCAGCATTTCTACCACTCCTCTCGCCATCACTGAGGACTATGTATATAATGAAGTAAGGAAAATTGCGAAAACCTTGTTGTCATTTGGTTTTGTTTAGTGCGTTTCAGAGTTGGGTGAGTGGGGCGGATGGACTTGGAAGTGGCTCTTCGTGCAAGCATGAACCTCGCTATTTTGAGATCATCTCCTTCTCTTCAGCCTTGTGTAATGTGGTGAGGCTTTCGATACTGTAAAGATTACTATTGTTAGAAGTTTTATTTCATCGGCTAAATTGCACAGATATACCGGATAACTCCGATTCCATTCTCTACTATTGTGATAACAGCACAGAGCCCCGACTCATAACCACATTACTTCAGCATGATAGTTTAATCTTCATTTGAAGTCCATGTTTGCACGGCTTGAGGGTGGTTACACTCATTAAATAATGCTCTCCGAACCGCTGCATTTGGTAGTGCTAGTAGTGCGAACTGGAACTTTCTGACGAGGATTTTCAATGTTTTATTTCCTAGGAACCGTAAAAGTGCCTTGATTACGTTTTAAGGAGACTGAAATGGAAGGGCTGGCAGAGATCAAAGTTGAGAAGTTGCCAAATGCAATCCATCTATTCATAAATCGCTGCCGATAACGGCGTTCAGCGTAGACTTGGCAAGGCGGCGGTACATATAAGAAGGGTACCACTTAAGCATCATCCCCACAACTCGGACCTCGGCCCAGTATATGGATCCATATTGGAAGCCTGAAAACTTCCATAAAAGCCGGTTATGTGACCTTTCCCCGGACAAGACTTGGGAATTTAGAGAATAAGGATGGGTACTAGCTCGAATTTCCGCGCCGCATCCGTGCAAATAGCATCGCAGAGTGAAGGAGGAAGAAGATGCAAAAGTTAAACTACGACTATGTGAGGAGAAGAAAGCGGTGGAGAGCATTCGGGCTCTTGACTCGTTATATGGATTACACACTGCCGCATGTTTTGGCTCCCGACCAATTCATTGTCTCCACCCTACGATATTTGATTCACATACACTTGCACACACACTGTGGCATACAAGACGGGCAATAACACTGGCTCAGAACTGGTGCCTGGTAGCATGTGAGCTTCCTCTGTGGAGCTCAGAAAACACTGGCTGGCTAGTTGGTTGGAGCGGGATGAGACACACATGTGCATCTAGTTAAGAAAAATCAACTGAACCGGGCAGAGGGCACCTCTACGCAACAAGTGAGATGAGCACATGATTTCCTTTTAGTCTACAACTTTATCCGTTAAGCCAGCTGAGTTATGTAAAAGTTGGTTTGCAGGGCAGACAGGCCACCTGCCAGTTTTATGCAGCTATGCGTTTACATGATTTCGCCGTCTTGGGTGTGTGTACACACGACTGTGTACACTGCATGTCTTCCAGTCAAGTGGTCTCCTTTGTGTTCGTTGGTGTGTGCATGCGAGACCTAATTTTCAGTTTAATTCATTCTTACTGGATGGTTTATTTGTTCCTTGTCTCATTAAGGGTTTAGCAGAGGGTATTTTCCTTGTCTCCTTACCTAATGGTGCAGCTCGGGAGGGGAGGGGGTGGGCTCTTCGCCAATGGGGCTTGATCCTCGAGATTAGACTCGAGGGACGGTATAGGTTCGACAGAGGTCGGAGGTACGACATGCTTGTAAGCTAGGAGGCGAGCGCTGTAGTGTTTTCTTGAAGTTTCTTAAGAGGTTGGCAATTGCCCACGCACCATCCGACGTGATCCCTGGTTGCGTTTACACAAAAACCCTGAAGAAGGTGCGATCTAACCGGGATTTTACAATAGACCGAAATCACTAAAACCAATTTCCTTGGAAGCTGCAGCTCATCAATCCGAGGATTTCGGTAAAGATTTAGAGATACATGAGGAAAGCGATACATCCTCCGCTACCATCGATTCCTTACCCGTAACCTTGCGTAACAATGATGAAGAAGCGGAGCAAGGATAGACGATAGGGTACGATCATATACTTTCGGTTAGGTGAGAATCTTGAATGTATCCTCAGGGAAATCCGCTGGAATTTTAATTGAAACCTGGAAAGTACAAACTTTGGAGCCAACTCATAATGAAATTATCCCAAATCCAAAGGTTTATTCACAGAATCTATCTCTCATAAGTCGGTGGCGCGAGAAAAACTCAGCAACTTTGAGTTTGGTTCTTAACAGCAGATCATGAGGAAATAACTGTACCTTCGCTTTTTTACATTGTAATACGCAGAGGAACAAACCAAATTAATAAATAATTTTGTTTCCAGCATATTGTTACTGTTGCTATTACTGTAACTCTTTTTACCTTGTAGTCGTTAACCAACTTCCTTGAGGATTGAACCTGATACCACGCCGGGTATGTATCCTAGCAACACACTCATATAAGCCAAAAACCTATGCCATGTAAGTATCTGTATTCTAATTCAGTTTATTTTTAAAATTTAAATTGGAAGTTTTACTAAGAATGAAAATACACATAAGTATACTGCCTCGATATTGTTAATGTTAACTGTGTGAGGGAAATTCTGGTGCCACGAATGCCTCACAATTTGTGAGTTAGGGGGATGCATCAAGACTAAATTATGAGGAATAATAAACATAAGATATGATGGAGTTACTCAGATGGTCTTCGCGAGCATCGTCCAGGAAAAAGCGAAAATATAATTAGTTTTAATCGCAACGGCAACTTAAGGAGAAGTTTATTGAACGGAACACAAGGTAAGAATGGGTCCTTGACAGATGCCAAGATGGCAGCTACGTTTAATAATCTCAGTTTCCAGGGACTATATGTAATATGTACGATTGATGAAGTAAATTAAAATTTTGCTAACCAATTCAGGGGTGGAACAGAAATAAAAATAATCTGCATGTGGTAGCGAAAATAACCTCATAACTATCTATGTATTTACTACGATTTTTTGGCTGATATCGACGCCCATTGAAGATAAGGAATTTCACAAAGTGTCATTGGAATTTTACTTAGTAAATTGTTTGTTATACTACAAGAACGCAGCGCAACAATATGATTTTGCACAATTTCCGTGGTAGGGTAATCAAACTTTAACAATGATTAGATGAAAGTAACGAAAATAGGTGTACCCATTCCTGGGAATTTCTCACTACGAGATGCTCTTTTAAAATTAAAAAAATTTTCAGCGTTGCTCAGACGAATGATCTGTTACTGGGAACTTCCAAGAAAATATTGAAACGCTCGTTGTATCAGTTCTTTGGGAAATGTTGTATTTCCCCGCTGTGATGGGCCCGGACATTGTCTGGGCCAAGTGCCTAAGCAAATGATGATCACGGGATGATCATGAGCGGGCCGTTTTCCCAACGCCTTTTATAACGGATCTCAATGGAATTGAAATGGTATTGGATTTTACATTAAATTGTAAGGGGATGTCGACCAGAATAAGTCCCATTGTGAAGGAAATGCACCGGTCCCGACTATTTTATCCCCAGTATTTTAGCTACTTTCTCAACCGCTTTGACTCTTGGTCCACCATACCATAACTGTTTCGATGTACATACTATAACCCGTTCAAGTTTAATGCTAAACAAACCTCACCGTATGGTTGCGTGGTGGAGGGCTTCTCCAGGAGAATGGGAAAACTGTGGAGTCGCTTTGTTTCCAGAGCTGCAACAGTCCCGGATGGGAACTGAGGATCTGAGCTATATGCTCTCTTGCCTACTGATAAAGAACGAGGTATTTTCTTCCACTTCAGAGATTCAGAGAGATTGGATTGGGGGTGCAAATTTTCCGGGAGAAACTGCCCTCCCTCAGCGGTCATCGTGGAAGTCAAGATGGTTTCTTAGATTAAAAACGTACGTCATATTCTGGAATCTCCTCCTTAGCTTAACTTACATGGAGATTGCCCAGGCATACTAGGGACGGAAGTCGTAAATAATGGCAGTCGAAAGAGGAAGGAGGATATGTTTATGTAATTGTCCTCGTTTACAAATAAATTTTCATGGCCTGCTCACCACATAGTTACATAAGTACAGGTCTGCCAGTGCTTACTTGTAGGTTTGCATATGCAGGTAGACGTTCGTTTGCATACACAGACGTGCGGTTTCGCTCACAGACAGGCACACATGCACATACTTGCATGCATACGCACATATTACATGGACTCTCTCAAGCACACATTCGCAAAAACAAACCCAAGCGTGGGCATGTAATCCGGCAATCACCTACGCACCAGTGCACCAGCATTCGTGGACGAACATCCATGGCACAGTTCTCCCCCACTGGATTAAGTTCCTCAAAGGCTCGCTGGAATATGTAGAGGAAACTAAATAAGCTGGAAGCTCGGTGCGTGATATTGCTATCACCAGGTTCCCTAGCTCATCTCCATTTGAGTGTTTGAAGTTCCATTTCCAGAATCTTCCTTCCGCCCTTCTCAATGCGAAGTTACAAGCCATTCCTAGACCCGAGTGGGATCCAAATTATTCTCAGTTCAAATTAGAGAAATTCCCGCCATCTCCACTCGCCGGTCGCGAAATCAGGCCATGTTAGACTACTACAGAGAAGAAAAGAAAAGCGAAAGAGCGGGGCGGTTCACACGAACAACCCGTTCGCTGCTTTAGATTCCGTCGTGTGCACAACACAAAGTGGAATCAAATAGTTACGAGACTGTCTTTTAGGAGTGCACTTAATCTAGTGCAACTTTCTGGTGGCCTTTATGACCCATAGGGAAAAACGGCGGAACTTTGGTGTGTGCGAGCGGGCGGGCGGACCTCAAGGGAATTCATCTAGCCTACTGTCAGCTTACCTCCCAGTAATAATAATGCTTCTTTTCATCGTCATTAAAAGTTATAGTGGGTCCAGACTGAGACCATAAAGCTCGTCGGAGCACCACATTAAATCAATCCCTTAGCATTAAAAGTCCCATTAATATTATGAAATTAAATTTTCTATTTCCGTTCCAGGCAAAAATGTAGTGACTGTGTGCGCCATAATGTTATCTGCTTCCTTCCCACTGTGGAACCAGAAAGTAATTTATACATAGTGCGTACATATACTAACGTGCACGGCAGAAAAATCAATGGTTGGGCTTTATATATTGGAAGCGTGGGAACCTTGACTGGGAACAGAAGATGAGACTGTGTGTGCCAGGCTGGTTGGCGGCAGCAGAAGAAGAAGAGAGAGAGCTGATGGATCCACTCCCAGATGTGCCACTGACTTTCTCATCATAGTAGAGTGCGCGGTAATTTAGGTCCTTGGCAGATTCGAATTCTGATAGAGAGATAATGATAGATTGTAATGGGAACCTTGCTCATTCAGACTTGATAGCCTGTCAACCAAGTAAACATCGTACATTATGCGGATCTAACCGTCTTTGGATGGGAAGAACAACGGCGAACCGGGCAAACACATGCTGGGATTTCAAACCTTAATGATTCTGAGGAAATGAGAGCGTAGAGTCTACATATGACATGACAACTACCGCCCGTAGTACATGGCCTAGTAAGCGTGCAAGTAGTGGAGGCCCACATACTCCTAGCTCCTTCCGATAGTCCCCCTTCGGAAAAACACTCATGCATAGAACGGATAGAGAGTTTGTTTGTAAAATTTCTCTTTAAAAAAACTACTTGGTTGGTTCTACATTCTAATTTTGGCCCGAGGAGTTACACGCTACAGAGCTGACTAAATATAGCTCCCTCAAGATGAGACACTAGGAAAAAGACTTTCAGTTTCGATTTGCCTCAGCTTACGATAACAACGCTCATTTCACACAGGACTCACAACAAGACTCCGCACCAGTTCCTCTCCTACTCGCGGTCCCCTTGTGCAGAACCAACAACTGTGAGGAAGGACTTGGATAAAGAGCGAGAGAGAAAGAGCTAACGAAATTGCAAAACTTATTTACGGATCCACAACTCGTTCTGAAGGTACACACGAGTCTATTAGGAGCCTCTGTGGTAGCGGCGGTGGTGCTCGTGGTTGTTATAGCATAGTGCAGTAGGAAAAAGTCTACTTCTGCTGTTGTTGCTTCTGCTCTTGAGCGTGAGTGAATGAGAAGGGATATGGCGTTGGAAATTTGGACCCGACCATGGAGATCATCATGTGTAGCCTTGCCGATTTTCATTCCCTACCATATCCCGACCAATTCATTTGCATAGTAAAGGAGATAAAAAATATTTGATCAGTCCTAGACCCGACTTAGCGTTCTACATCATCATCCTCATCATCACGGTGCTAATGATGAGTAGCTGAAATCTCCTCATTTACACCTTAAATTGGATTCCGTCGTCTACGTTGCATCGCCTGGTTGGGATATTAACACTACTATCAAAGTGTCCCAACCCAACAACCACACCTGCTGTGGAATTCGATATAGCGAGTTCGAGAGGACGTGCTTCAGGAGGTGTGTGTGGCGTCTATTTCGGGACGGCGCACGTTGGACTCAAAACTTGCACCAAAGTCTTCCGTCTATGCATGCGAGAAGAAGCAAATAGTGTTTTAAATCGTGAAAGAGGCTGCGTGGACAAAACAGTGGGTTTTAATTTATTTTCCAGTGAATTTCTGCTCCATGGACAGCTGCATTCGGGACATGTGTGAATACACTGGAGACAAGATTAGCAATTCGGGATCTGACCCCCATTACAATACATCTCTGGACAACTTATTCAGTGGGACGGAGGAGATGCGCAGTTTGCTGGATAATGCAGAGCAGTGACGAGAGCTCCGTGACGTTTCGTTTTTAAATTTAAAGGAGATTCATGGTAGTGGTGAGACGAGAGCTAGTGAGCATTTTTGAGTCAACTGCTGTGAAAGTGGTAATTTGAAAGCGAATATCAAACCGAGAATCGAAGGAACGTGAAATTTGCTTTGAAAATTATCCGGTCGTTCGCATGACCCTCGTCAGCTATGGTAAACCATATCTACTCATGTGGATTCTTCCCAAATTAATCCGCGTTGCTCAGAAAGAAAGACCCTGTTGATAGCATCCATGATCCCATACGTACCCGGGTTGTGAGGCCTTGCTTTGTTTCCCAATCCCTTGTGGTTCCCATTATTATTATTACATGTGTGTACACGTGGGCTTGATTCATACTGACAGAAGGAACAATACGTCGAACAAGTGCATCCTACTTCCTCGGATTTTCCAGCAGTGACGGGAAAGTACATGGCTGTGGCGTGACTTCATTTTCCTTGGCTTCCTTTACATTGCTACGAGAATGCTCACGTCAGTCGTATAGCATAGGACTTTGTGGTAGTTGGAGTGCGGAAAAGTGTTGAATGAATACAGACAGATGTAAATGAGTCTCCGATGTTGCTATTCGACAGGCTGTGAGTGTGTGAGAAAGTGAATGGTGGATGACTTGAGGAGGACAAAGGGAGTTAATGGAAACGTTTCTGACTGATAGTCGTGTTGATGGTGATGGTAACATTAGCGTTGGAGTGTCGGACTCGACGGAGTTGAAACATTAAATATCCCTTCCACTCCACACAGACTCCATTTAAAACCCGCTCGGCGCGAGAGGTAAAATGAAGCGGCTGAGGCGACTGGCGTCCTATGGTTGAACTGAAGCTGTGCTCTCACGCTGGCATATCCGCCATCACACTTGACTATTAATATTTATCAGTAAAGACTTGAAGTTTTCAAGTGATCCCTTTACCCATCCCTGACATGGCGTCTATAAAGTATGCCGCTCAAGTTGTAGCAGCGGTAGGTGCCTCTGCATATATACATGTATTATAATAATGTCCTCAATTTGGCTCTAACACATGCCAAACGAATCCAAAATCCGCGGTGAAATGTCGTCACCCATCGTCTAAATTGGCTTTTGAAATGAATGGGTGGCTTTTTCTTATCAATTTCCAGGCGGAAAACAAAGACATTATTCGGGATGATAGTTTGAAAAAATCCATGTTCAACGCTCCCGTGAGTGAGTGGTCAATGGTGCCGCCCTCGTTGAAGACGCACGGAAGCGGGAAGTCGGCCAAGTCCCACCACCACCCGCATCAATTGTCAGAGAGGGAGAAGCAGCGGCGGGCGGAGTTGATCGCGCGAGCGAAGGAGAAACGGGAGGCGCTGATCCGTCAAATCCGCTGCGAGAAGAAACTCATGTTCGTCTCTTCCTGTGTTGCTGTGATCTCGGCAGTAGCGTGGCTTATTGCTGTCAGCACTGATTTCTGGTAATTTTCTCCATCTCCTCCACACAGATGTCATCCCATTCCCTGTCCATCCTCCGTCACGACCGTTACCACTAACCACTACCACTTTTATTCCTACTTATACCCTATGTCTGTCTCATTCGGGTGGTGTAACGGATCATTTGAACTCAGAGTTCACCAATTCTGAGTGATAAACTTGGGATTTTCCCATAAATAATAATAAACAGCGAAGTTAGTGCTACAAATACTTAGGAGCGGACGAGGACCTCTTCAGGTGTAATATTCATGTTGTAGTTTCGTTCTTCTGCGAATGTGGGGAATAGCAGATGCGCTGAGCCTCCATTGGAGGTCTTTACACGACTCTTTCTGTAGTGCTCATGTCACGGAGGCTAGCAATATATTTTTCGTTCGTAAGATGTGGTAATATTCCGGGAGCCATCATATCTTTCTCTTGTATTTATTCAACCCAAATTTTCTCAATGTAGCCGCAGTGGTACGGAAGAACGCTTCGACGCTCACGGCAACGTCAAGCACTAATTTCTTCACCCTCTTTCAAACACACACACACACACTCACATATACATGCAGCATATTATTTATCATCATCATGAATAGATTATGCATACATCTGGTTTAGAGCACACGCTTGTCATCAGATTCTTGTTTATCCCGACATTAGGGCTTAAACGCAATAATCATCACGCTTCCTCAGCCCTCTCCACCGACCATCATCACAGTTACATATGCATGTATTTATGTACTACATCTGTGGAGAAATTCCCATGCTCTCAGTAGTCTTTCCTCCTCAGTAGGCTGACAGACTGAGGAGGGTAGTTGAGGCGGCGTTGATATCCAGGGGGATTCCATGTACATGTGCGAAATCCTAACAGCACCCGCTTCCGTGTCAAAACTGACAGGGGCTCTAAAAAGCAATTTGTGCGTAATGCATTTTCTGTTTTCTTATACATTACATATACACCTCTTGAATTCTGAGAGACGAGGGGCAGTGAAGTAGATCCCTTGGAGCTAGTATTTTTCATCCTCATACTCATGACCCGAGCATCGACAAAGGAGATGGGCCATCAATCTCCAGAGTGGCAGTTGGGTTTAATTTTCCTTCGCAAATCCTCTGCCAATACGACCTCGCTCGAGGAAGTTGCGAAAAGCCTCCATCCCACTCTACAATAATGGAGGAGTTTGGAAGATTCTCCTACTCAGTGAGTATCTCGCAGTGCTTCTGGGAGATTTCCCGATGAAATTTCGATTGAGATAAAATCTAAGGTGGGCCTTATATCCGCCCCACAATGATTCCAGAGTTGGCGACGAATGACAGGATTCCCGTGCAAACATTTTGAAAACTCCAGCCTCCCCCATTCATGTTTCCATTAAAAGCCCTTTTCCCACCGCACCGTACTCCTTCGGACCCTCCCCCGATTTTTCATGCGAATTACAAATAATAGTTTACGTGGAGATATCACCCTCAAATCCCACTCCATACGTTTAGTCAGGCCAAGGCAATAATGAGGGGATGGATCGAGGGAAAAAGATTTGACACTGTGCGACCACCACTTCCTTATAATGGGCCGTCGGGAGGGTTACGTCTCATTAATGTAATCATTTGCCAAGATGATTGTCGGGGAGGGAATGTTGGATGAGGAGGTTGAGCAGCTGGGAGCGAGGTTGAACATGATTCGGAGTGACTGAACTCGTCCGGGGAAAAGTTCAACTTGTTCTACGCTGGCAGCTGAGCGGAATGTTAAAACCTCTGTACATATGCATATACACAATTGCTCATCCATACGGCATCCAATTATTTGGCATGCAGTAAAGTTTCTGAATTAAGGACGTTTAATCCAACAGCGTTTCAAATTCACACCCAAATCTATAAGCAGTTCTGAGTTCGTCCCTGGCGTGACGGCATTCTACTGCAGGTGAACAGACTCTGTCACATGGTCATCACCAAGATCATAGTCATCGAATAGGGGGAAGCTCGGGTTAAATTAGCCTCATATTGTAGTTACGGGGCGACACTGCTAAATCCAACGGGGTTTCACATCCAGGGATCCTTGGGAAAACGTTGCTAAATTTTAAGGTTTTTCAACGGCACAAATTATTTTCCTCCATTACGGGGAAACAGTTGGGCGAGCTTGACAGGATTACAATGACAACAAACTACGGACCTTGTTTCTTCCCTCGTATAACACTCACTTCCTCTTTGGAGGAGCGCAATAGGCCAACTTGTCGCCGACCTCTCACATTTGCTAAATGGAGAGCATTTACGGGTGTGTTTCTATGTGCACACCAGGGAACTTGACTACATGAGTATGAGCTGGGCTGAGCGTACATACTTTGTACATTGTCGTCTTCTTTCACTCTTCCTTGACGGCTTTATTCCACGGGTATGGTGATGACGACGAGGACGAAGATGATGGTAGTGGTAAGTTAAGAGAGAGAGAGAGTGTGTAGCGGGCGGAGTAGGAGCAATGGTGGTGGTGGTGGAGGTGGCAGGAGCAGCATCTGCAGAGCTGATCGATGTAAACGGAGAGAATATACCCACACAGAGTATGTATTTATACATGTACAGGCAGAGACAGCGGGATGCTTTGCAGGGAAATATTTGAAATAAGCCGAGTCGGGAATTCCAGTCAACCTCGTTCAATTCGCACACTGGAATATCATTTTCTCTTCTGACGCTCACACAAATCATCATTGTCAATGACAAATGGACTGAGGCCATCTCGTTCAAGTGACAACACGCACATGAGGTTCGCTCCCTCACTCTGCATCGGTTATAGCTCCAGTTCCATGTGTCACGAACTAGTAAGCCTTTATGGATGTCGCCTTTGAAACATGCAGATTTGCATTGGGCTTCATTTGCATCCCGCGGAATCCATGTCCTTCTTCCTGTCCTCTCTCACTAATTTTCACTCAGGACCACTCGAGTCAATCCAGCAATGCGGAAAGGACGAGCTTGATCAAGGGCTTTCACATCCCAATGTGAGGCTGGGTGGAGAAACTCCAAAATTTTGAATGATATGCTACCGCTGCGCCGGATGGGCGCATGAAATAATTCGACACTTGTCAGTCAGCAATTTCTATCCTGTTATGGACATCATGTGATGAGTAATAAGTCGCGACAGTCTCTCCAAGATCTTTCTAGCATGCTCCAAAATGACCCAGTCATTATCCAGTTCCATGAAAACGGCTATTGCTGGGGCTGGGAGGTACTCTTTCGGAGGGGTTGCCCATCTACCCAATCCCCCTGCTTTGACATTTGTAATCGTCTTAAGGTGACTACTTTGAATTACTCGTGAGAATGTAGAGCGGATTGCTCATTAGGAGAGACGGATGAGGGCGAGCCCTGGCTGTGAAATATGCTCCTGAGTCAAATTCATGCTGTAAGTCCTGTCCGAACCAATATCCTCAAATTTAGTATGTACATCCGAGTATGTACATGATTACGAATAATCCTTAACTGAAGATTTTTGAAGCGAAATTCCCCGCCCAGGAGGACATCCACATCCATCGTAGATTTCATTATGGAATTCCCGTTTATATGTATATATAGCTCTGTTATCCATGGTAATATAACGTGCGAAGGCTCAGACGTCATCAACCTCACTTGTGCTCGAAACCCGTATTGATCTCTGCCATCACCTCTTATATTATCATCCTCTCTCCCGCATGGTTTCCGGATTGGGTAGCCAAGTAAAGGAAGGATTTTTCCCTCAACGTTCTCAATTACTTTGGCACACACTAAGCTCTGCAGTGGAGCTGTGTGGAACCCATATGTGAGAAGAGTGTAATAATTATTATTATGAAGGGGCCATAGTCGACACACACAGATACACTTAATGAGCTCCCATATCCGCTTCATTGCATCCTATACTTTGCTGCGGAGCCGTAATATATCATAAGAAAATGAGCTATTTTCCGGTAAGAGCTCAGACACTTTATGTCATCGCGACAGAAGCGGTAGATTACTATTATTAACGTTATTATCCCCGGTCGTAACTACATCCTTTGTACATGACGTCAGAATATTATTGACTCTGCCATTCACATGACCATGCTTCAATGTGGCGGACATATAGAGGTATGAGTCAGAAAGTGTATAGAAAAGTCCGAGGGTACTATGACTAAGGCAGATCAGATGGGGTTAGTGGCATACGGAGGTTGGCCGGGCAACTCCTGCGCCCGAATTGCTTTGTAATTATAGACGACTATGCTTGTGCTTATTGACTCTGTGTATGATTTCAGGTATGAAGTGACTGCAGATAAGATGCAGTTAACGAATAGTAGCCGATTTTTTGTCTCCAGTCACACTGGGCTGTGGAAATATTGCCGGACTGTGAGGACGAATGGTACAGATGAAAGTAAGTGATTATGGAGTTTTTTCAATCTATATTAGTGGGTTTTTCACGTGGGAGCAGATGAGTCTTGTAAGGTACTGTGCATAAATTACGTAACGCCAAAAGTTGAAAAAATGACCCACCACCTACCACAGCACAGTAACGCGGTCTCTAGAAGGACCACCCACCCTAAGCGCGTTACGTAATTTATGCACGCTACCTTAGCGTATGCTGCCCAAATTTTCCAGCGGACGTGCCGGTCCCAAATCATCCAGCCAACTCTACCCATGAATTAAATGCGAGCTGATTGATATGACGAGCATTACCGAAACTCAGGAGACTTTCTCAACTGCAATAAAAGCTACTTGCTGTGCCTTACTAATTGATTAGCTCTTTCCTAGAGTGAGATAAAGGGTGTAGGTATGTCCTGACTACCCTACTCAGACAGATGTACTGGAGTCACACGCATACACATTCCTGATAGTTGAAGTTTTTGAGTTGGATTTTCTATCGGGGTAACGAACTACCAGGGTTGGAGAAGTCGGAGCGAATATTGTCTGCAGCTTAATACACCACTAACTATGTGTACCATCTTTGTCGACTGAGATACGAAGAGTAGGATTATGTGACAGGATTGTCTACATGTTTAAGGTCATGCCGTTTCCCAGAGACCCTAGAGTCGGAGATTGACGGTGTAAATACCGCAAGGATGTCTGGCACTGTCGGAGCTCGCTGAGGTCTTTTGGCAGGATGGAGGATTTTCATGGCTTTGCAAGCTGCTCAAAGTGATGGGGGACATTGAGGCAAATATATTTCCACTCCGCAGGCTCCACACTCTGTGCGAGTGAGCAGTGAGCAACTTAGTCAGCGACGAAGCTTGGGGATCCCAAATCGTTCTAGAAATACCCGAGACTTGTGTAACAACACATTCAATGTAGTGGTAGTTCCTTATGCCTTAATTGGCTCCTTAAACTTGGAGAGGAGAGAGTTCAATAAATTCATTGGAAAGTCGCTATAGACGCGTAAGTTACTTATTTGTAGCTACGATTCGCGGAAATGGTGGTAAGAATGTGGAGGAGGTGAAAACGTTGGGAGTTAGCAGTCATTAACACATTAAGAATCCCTGTCTAAGTCCAGGCGAGTATGCTGACTGTGAGAAACGGCACAAACCTGTCAACAGCCTCCTCGTGACGGTAGTAGCATCATCACCAATGAGTAGAAGTCAGCTGGAGCTGCCTTGCTGCTATGCTGCACTTAAATAGTTTAGAGGCTTTGGGGTACAAGAAAGGTATGAGGCAGTGGTATTTATTTGTCACCAATATAATAGGACAAGGGTTCGCAAGAATCCGAGCAGTTTACTCTTTTATGCCCGGTTGGTGGAGGCATAAACGAACTTTTGCCATATAAAATTTAACCATTAAATTACCTTTTAAGATTCTTATAAGGGAACTCCCCCAACTGTTGTCAAAACACAAACGGGTAACTATGCGCGATCGAGAGGTCCCCTAGGAAGATTAAGAATGCCCAATTCCTAAGTGCGGAAATTGATGTTTGCCTGAGGTACAAGCCCTCAAAGTTTTCATCACTCAAGTACCAAAGGAAGGGGGGTGGGGGTACGTATTCACATCAAAATCCCATGTTAAATCCCAGTTTTTCATTTCGAGTCATTTTTGGAAAAATCGCAAAACTTGACTCCCCATTTGCTGTATGCAAGTAATATGCACTTTGATGACTAATAGAGTCCATATTTCAAACTCTTTGAACATTTCAGCCCGTTGCGAGCCGAAAAGCAAAATGTGAATTTTTGATCCACATGTCACTTAAACCATAGTGCACAGGCATGAGTGCTGAAGTTAATTCCAGAAGCAGTACAGAATATGGTTTTTCGTGAAATGAAATTCGATTTCTTAACATAATTGATCATAAAATTAACGTATAAATGCTTCTTGACCAGTTTTTAATAGAGATGGAAAAATTGAAAATTTTGAAAAACAGCAAAGGGGGGACCCTTGTGCACTAAAATCCTTGTGGAAATCACATGCTGATTTTCGGAGAATCGGTTGTGCTTAAAATTCAAATTTTAATATCTCAAACTAGGCTTTAGCCGGGAAAAATATTTTAGGGTTAGTAGATGGTAGGGGGAGGGTCATGTGCCCTATCAACTCCCAGCCGATCCGTTGTGGACACCAGACTGAGTTTCCTATTAAAAGGTAAACACAGATTACGCAAATAATTTTTGGTTAAACCGACTCCAAGCATTGTTATTACATTCGTAAGATGGATAGAAACATATACAGTTGCTAAGAATCTTTCACCAAAGCATTTTGACGTTTTTCAGGGGTAAAAGATATGAAGTTCACAGTTATTCGCATTCCTATTGCATCAACATCCCACTTTACATGACAAAGACTACGGAGCCAAACGAGTGGAGTAATATGAATTTTAAGCTTCCGCCTACATAGTCACCAGTAGTTGCAAAGGAGTGAAAGAATGCCTTTATACATTGCCACTACACAGCCGCATGTATTGGTCCTACTTTCTTTTTTACAAGTGATGAAGTTTTTCCTTGAGAATAGTGCCTGCATATATACATTGTGAATCACCAGCACTGTTGATGGGGCCAAAGTGCCACATCTGCAGGAGTGCGTATTACTAGGAATTATATTTCCCATTTCGCTCTTCCAAGGGAGAATGTCAGACCGTCTCCAAGTACGAAAACTTAGTCATCACATGATCACGCTTATAACAATTTCATGCTATTTGGTGGCAGCTTGTTCGAGTCGGTCGAATCCGATCGAATTTTCGTGACACGTTATTCAAACAGTCATTTGAATTGGTAGCCCTATATTTGACCAGCTCACTCCATCCGCCGTGAATAGCAATTAGTGTGGTAGTAGTGAGGCTGAGTACAGATGCAACCAGTTGAGAAGAAAGTGGATGGATGGAGTATTTGGATGGGCTGTTTCTTCATCGCGAGGGTATGGCTCACTGCGGAGTTCCGAGTCTTGGTCTGTGGCAGTGTAATTGATCAATTATGTTAGGGAGTCGACCACGAAACAAGCTCATGATTCCCGCTGAAGCACAAAGTGAGTTTTTTATTACCCTCGTTCTCTGGAGATTCGATCCCGTTGCGGGTGCACTTGATTAGCGTTAAGTGAAGGGAGCATCGGAGGACTGTCATCAAACCTGGGAATCAAATTTAATCAAACCCTTTACTCGCTGTCAACTGAATCCCGCAGATCGAACCCATCCTCGGTCACACACACACACACATACACACACACACACCACAACCTATCTGAGTATAGGAGAATACGAGTTGAAACAAGTTTGCCTTGGCGATAAAATTATCGTTACCATGGCATGATTACGACTGAGTGGGCGCGAGACATTCATCTTTATACTTTGTCAGCAACAGCAGGAGCTCCGTAGTTACCCCGAATTTTGTACGTAGCCCGGTCGGATGCGTACCAGTTACCTCATCCTTTATCTCTTAACGTGGGATCGCAAGTTTTCTAAAATTGCGCATATCACCAACTATTTATGAGGAAATGTAAACAGATTCGCACAAGAAAGTGCACTGCGGCCGATTTGCCTCCAGTTGGCACTTGACTGAATGAAATCTCTGCGGTAATCTCAGACTGGCGGTAGTAATTCACTCAAACTTCGCTTCCACCGTTATTCTTCACCGGTGCTAATTAGAGTCAACCCACGTTCGTGTAACCACACAAATTATTCCAACATCATATTTTCAGCATTGATTATACGAGTCATGCTTGAAATTTGGGATGACTTGCAATAAATTGCAAAATTCGCCAGAAGCGGTGGAGCCTGAGATTCTCAGACTATGGTGGCACAGTGGTGGTGCCGGAGCTAGCCAAGTCTGATTTAGAATGCTAAGTATGTTCCGCTAGGAGATTCTTTCATAGATTTCACGCGGAGAAGAATCGTGCGACACGCTATATAGATCCCCTTCAGCTCCCCGCCGTGTCGAGTCTTTCGGTGCCCATAAAACTTGTGCTTCCACCACCAAGTATTTGAGGTTGCATTTGAGAAGGAATCAATTAGTGAGATGGAACTCCGACAAAGGCCCCCCTCAGCAGTTATGAGAGGTTCCCTCACTCCCTTTTCGGGGTTTCAGGATCCACGCGGGACATTTATCTCTATCCAGAGGCTTAAATGGGTAAAACTGTTTATCGTGGAATCTTTGGGACGAGCAGATACAAATGACTACGCATCTATCGCACATGCACACTCACTAGCACGAGTCGGAGCGTCTCCTTTCCATGGAAAATTTCAAAGTTTCTTTTCCAAAGGCTAAAGAAGGAGGTCGTCTGGAGTTGGTAGTGGATGGAAGGAAATAATGATGATGGTGATGAGTGATGAAGATGAAAATGAAGATAAAGATGAGGAGACCAAAGAGAGAAAGAAAAAAGGCTTCGTCATACAGCTCCCTCAAGTTGGCGAGAAAAATGTGCCTGCCCATTGTTCCCCCCCTTCTTGCTCATAGGCGTCGGGTAGACGAACAGCTCTCCCTCAAACTCTCGCTATTCCTCATCCACGCACTTTCTTCCCCCATCCTCTCTCACAGTCGGGCGAAGTCCTCCTAAAGCTAGGCGTACGCAGAGTAACTTTCATTTCATACGATTTCTCTCCCATGAAATATCTACCTCATAAATTGTTTCTTTCAAGCTAAATTTCTTACTTAAACACGAACACGAATGCTTTAACAAACGGCATCTCAATTAACCATTGGCTAAAATGAGACGATTACACAAATAGCTTATCGCAGTCCTAAATCCTGCACCCGTTCTCTATGCTCTCCGCGTGCTAGATCCTGTCGACCATCACGAACCTGAAACATCATGATCCGTCAAAGAAATTGGAGACACAACATTCATTGAAATGGCATTTCACGACCACTTTCATGGCGACCTAAACGGTGAAACACCACTTCCATGAATATTTTCGTATTTTATGAAGGAAGAATTGCTCCATGTACCCCTTGCTTAACTCGTTTGTCTACCCTTGCCCGCAAGCAATCCCTTCAGCCGAATGCTAACAAATCTGTGTATTTTCGCTCACCACGGCCGCTAGAAAGCTAGACGTACACGGAGCAATTTTCATTTCATGAAATTTCTCTCCCATGAAACATCTAGCTCTTAAAATGTTTCTTTCATGCCCAATTTCTTGCTTAAGCACGCACACGATGAAATGTTGACAAGAAAGAGTGTATCAAGCAAGCATAGAGTCAAATGAGCCGATTTTGCAAATAGCTCATCGGCGTGCTCTCTGCTCCCGTATGCGGGATCCTATTAACCAATTGCATGTACGCCTAGCTTAAGCTAGGCGTACACGGAACAATTTTCCTTTCATAAAATGCAACCAAATTCATGAAATCCGTATTTCACCGTGTGAGTGGCCGTGAAATGTGCTTGAAAGTTTCACTTTCAGGGCTTTGAAACAGCATTTCATCGAATGGCCCTGGTTGCAATTTCTTTCATGGAACTTGATGTTTCATCATCGTGATTGGTGGATAGGATACCGCATACGGGGAGCATAGAGCACGGGCGCAGCATGCCGATAAGTTGTTTGCAAAATCGACTCATTTGACTCTGTGCTTACTTGAAACACTGTTTCTTGTACACATTTCATCGTGTGCGTGCTTAAGCAAGAAAGTTGTGATGAAAGAAACATTTTATGGGGCAGATATTTCATGGGAGAGAAATTTCATGAAATGAAAATTGCTCCGTGTACGCCTAGCTTAAGACAAGGTATACGTAAATCTTTTGACAATAGGGTTTCGTGGAAAATAAAACTTTCGATGACTCAAAATCTTTGTTCCTTTCATTCTCTCTCTTGCTACTCTAATGCATGAAAAGTACATACCGGAATGATCTCGTCTTGATTTTCTAGTCGACCATTTTCTATAACATAAATCAAGCTCTTTAGTTCCAAACTCTTTACTCGACTTCTGCGTGTACACCTGAGAGGGACGAGGCAGAAGTAATTTCTCATCGAAACCTCGTTCCTCTCCTTCAAATATCCGTAAACGTGTTCCTGCAAGTTAATAAACCGAGGAATCTGTCACTTTGCCAAAATATCCTCAATGTGGATCCGTGAGAGAGGTAGGAATGGCCGAAAATTATTTGGTAGTTATATCGAATCCAGTGAAATGTTTCTAAGCATACAGAGTGGCAATTACCGCCAAATGTTGGGCCTCCATCTGATCTCTCATGTACTCATATTTCCGATCCCTGTGCCCAACTGTTTTACAATCAGGTAGTTCCGGCTTGTAAAAGTGGGAAAACATTTGACCAGTGACTTGTTGGAAGGGAACTAAATTATAATTTCCACCGTAAATTGGAATATAGTTCTACTAATAATCTGTATGAGTAAAGCGTATCACATTCACCGTGTTAAATGAAGAACACTGAGGCCGGATGGTAACTGTTGGCCAACTAATCAATAAGAGTATTTACCATTTAATTGGATGGAATAGTATGGAGGAGCACGGAGAGGAACTTTAAAAATTATACTCGAGGAATGAATTTGACATCATAACGAGCTATATTTTCCGATTGTCTTGCGAGATAGGGCACAGTGCTAAAAGAGCCCATATGATCTCATCGTCTAGAATATATTAAGGTAAAGGTCCTCATATGACTGTTTCCTCGAGTATACGATGCTCATGCCGAGATTTCCACGCATGGCTTAACCCTCGGCATGTGGATGAGGGCATAGGAGGAACTTCTATCGCACTCTCTTGCTCTCACTCTGAATTTTTGATGAAGCGTGATAAATTAGTCGAGCAGGCGTTGAGAGGGAGGGAGTGGGAGACGCTTCTGTATCCTGAATGAGATCTCTCAGACACCCTTATATGGGGTTGGGGGAGTGTATGTGTACATGATGTTTCATCTCACCCGCACTTCTCCTGCGGTTATGGTGTGAGAGTGGAAGTGGATGTTGTTGGAAAATAGGATCATTTACTTGGTCCAAGAAGTACCACTAAGTTGAACTTACACAGCTCGATGGCTCATGCATGGACATCTAGTAGTTGCGGTCTCTGCTCCTATGCTGCTACTCTGTAAATGGAGGAAAAGTTTTGGAAGAAAATGAGGCGATAAATATTATCCACTGCTGCTATAGGTATGGAGGTGGCTGTGTTGGTCCTGGGCGGAATGGATGAAATTCCTCCCACTACAACAACGACATGAGGAACAACTATATGGAGTTAACTTGGCCCGTTGTGTATTTTACTTTTTTTACAGCATGGTGCAAGCCGCATGCCTTGTTCCCTGATCGGGAGGAGATAAAGCGGGATCCTGGCCTGGATGAACACGTCATTGGTGAGCTTAGTTTGATGAAGATTAAATACCTTTCGGCGTCCGCCTTCCGCCTTACATTCTTCCCTTTCCTGTATGATTACAAAACATAGCCAGGTCGGTGGTTCGAAAGAGAATGGCATGGAAACGAGATGGAATTAAAATTACTATCTCCCTGATTTTAGTCTCCAGCTTTCCTCTACTAATGTACCAAAGAGTTAGATAATGAGTATTGAGTCTTTTGTGGCCCCCATCTCAGGGCAGGGGTGGTATACCGCGTGAACCCGTAAAGTTTCTTGCTCCTTTGTGTCCCGCCTGTCATTCAACATGCTCACAGCTGAGCACTAGAGTCGGGAACTGTCAGTCACCTTTCACACTTCGTAACTCTTCACTAAGAATCTTATCCTCTCTACCTTCCAGCTCATTAGGATCGTAATTAAAGTTTTCCAAAAGTAATGTAGAGACGTAGAAGATACGGATGAAAAAATGACAAATAATGGGTCCATAATGGACTAAGTTTAATTAGAGATGATATCATCCGTGTCATGCCCTGTTTCCATGCATACGGTTCAATGGAAACATGAAAAACTCTGAAATGATTCTGGGGATTTCAATGCTGGCTTCGTTTGACTGAGAATGTAAGACAGTGTGGAGATTAACAAGCACCGATTAGCCATAGGCTGCTTCGAATTCCGGAACGCGTTCCCGCAGTTTTCGCCTACAATGATCCGTGGTTCTGTAGGTTGAGTGTCCATACCAGATAGCGCGCAGCTGTCTTATACCCCTTACACACTGCGCCTAGCCAGGTCTCCCAGCTAAGATATTCGCTCACAGTCACAACGGATCACACTGCAGAGCATCCTGGGTGCCTTAGGCAGTGCAATTTGAACGCAACCCAACATGGTTGATCATAGAGTAAAGCATCACTATGACACGAAACATTTCCGCCAATTGCAGGGCCTCATGCTATCCGTGCTTGTCAAGCAGAAACATTACATTTTTCGCCCTCCGTAAGTCCGAACCTGAGTAGCCTGGAGCTGACTTGGCTAGGGGGAGCCATTTGACTTGGGAACGCCCGCCTGGGTGACTCAGACTGGAAACGCACAGTAATTTTAGATGAGGCTGAGATACGTACCTTAGCTGGGAGACCTGTTAGCAGGTTGCAAGCGGTATTACCTATAGAGGTAGGCCGTTCTTCCGTGTACCGCACAGGGAATTATATAACCGTGGAACTGTTCTGGCAGATCTGGTAGAATTGATTTGAGAGAGAAATTGGAAGAATTCTTGTGCTCTTTTTCTGTTGTGAAGATGCTACCGGACAAGCTGCGATAGACGCGGATACAGTTTCTGTGAGCAATATATATCGAGTCGAGATATTTCATTTCTTCGTTCCTGGAAATACTGCTTTCAGGAACACTGTACGCTGTGAAGGAAACCTTAAGCCCCAGCTATTCTGAGACAGTTGAGGTGAAACACATATAGCTGTAGCATATAGCTATGACGGCGGTGATGGTGACCGCATGCTGTAGTATTTGCATTCACTATACGAATACGAGTTCAGATACTGGCTGTAGGTTCTCGTTTGTTTGAGCGGATGTCAGAAGCTAGAAAAGCTCCTTTGTGAGCGAATTCTTTCATTATGCGGGAGCAACATTAGAATGTCAAAACTGGAGAGCCGGAGAGGAGGTCAAATGTGACAGCACAGAACCGGCAGTGCGAGTCACCTGAAGTTTGAGTTAGTAAGTATTACGTAGTCTGTGTCATTATAGTGATGTCGTTTTCCAGACGTAACAGAACTTTTGCCCGGCTGGACAAAGGAAAGTGATGGGCCATGTATGATTTTTGGGTGAGAGTAGAAGAAGCTTTTGTTCAGACTCGGCCGAGTCAAGGGACGAATTTTCCTGCTCGAGTGCTGCACATAGTTTTAACGTGGAGATAGGAGCTAACTGAAACTTTGCCAAAGTTTCTTCCTTCTTGTAAGACTGACAGTTATACACAGAGAAGATAGAGAGGAAATCTAACCACCATGTGAATGGAAGTGCAAATTTGAGAGGAGGGGAATGTCAGATGTCATGTAATGTGTGGAACGTAATGTACCATGCAATACTGTCCTTCGCCCTGGGTTCACTCTTTCAGTGCGAAAATAAGTGATGTGCCGCTTCGTCCCATTAAACATATGGGCAGCCGAGTATACAATTTTCTCTGTAGTTATTGTATATATGAGCAAAAATGAAATTTAATTTTGCTTCTTTCAGATTACACGAGGACCGCTACGATTTTTGCCATTATTAGCCTAGTCGTGATGTTCATGTCCCTCTTCTCTGCATTCTACACTTTCAAGAACTCCCGCTATGTTTACAAGAGATTAGCAGCCGGACTCTACTTTATTACGAGTAAGTATTTTATCCCTTTTTTCTACTTCTACTTTATAGCATTTTAGTTTTGATATATTTGCAATTACAATTGTACTGTTATATGAAAGAAGGCAACAATTTTGTAAAATTGTAACCGAAAAGGCTTAGTTCACATAATGAGTGCATGAATTATGTGACTGGTATTGCTCTCATTTACTTTTTGGGGTTTATTGATTGTAATATTTTTTAAAACTTACAAATTTCAAGAATTTTTGTTCGGTGTATGATTCTGGAGTATATCGTAAGTTGATTTGTGGTTTTGATGTACTATCATTCACGTGACTGGTGCTTATGTTGATTCGCTTTAGTGCTTACCGTCCTTGTAGTTCAGGAGGTGATCACGACACTAGTTGGTTACGAGAAAAAGCATGTGCCCCACAACCACCCGCCAGGATCGTCATACATTTACGGTAAGTTGAACTCTCACAAAATTCTTATTTATAGTCACGATCTTTCAAGAAGTGAATGATACATCTTTGATATTTCCAGGATTCTCTTTCTATATGGGCTGGGGTGTATTTTTTGTGTACTTACTGAATGGTTGCATATTCCTGGTTCTGTCAAGAAAAAGAAAGGGAGAGAAGGACGATGGATCAATTGAAGATGGTATTCGAATAATTGGACGCTAGATTAATCAGTGCATGTCAAATGATGGCCAATTCGAAAACGGGTTAATTCAAGAGTTGCCCAAGCATCAGCTCGAAGGTGAACTCGCTTGTGCCCTACGAGTCGTTTTCCACCGACTGAGAAATCCGTATGTTTTTTCTACCCGTAGTACATACGTAAAAGTAAACTGTATACTGTGACCTTCAGGATAGACGGAAACTCTCCCAAGTCTACGCAAACTCAACATGCGTCTTCTTGTTGCCAAATGGGCCTTGAAATTTCAAAGTATTTTTAAAGAAATAGACACGTTTTAATATCCGTAGCTTTTTACGTCTTGTACATGCAACCCAAATCGAAGTACGGCAATTAAGGACTTATCATTGTCGTCGCAGTTGCTCACCGCTCGGAATCTGGATGATCCTTGACCAATGCTTTGTAAACGTGTGAACTCAATTCCATGGAAAATGCGTAACAATGAGATACTTAATTTATATGAGTCGAGCCATGCTTTCTTGTTTACATTTGTCAATTTAGATGCTTCTATTATTTATTAATGGTTGTGCCATATGTAGCCGTAACAGCGTAGTAGCTGTTAATGTTATTACAAAGTCTCCTGCTACCAACTTGTAGTACAGAATGGTACACTGTGTCATTTCTATTCTGAAATTGCGCAAGGACACTCACATGTACAGGTGTTAAACTCATACTTGATTACGGTTTTGTACATGAACAGTTTAGCCTAATAATACTATCTTTAAGGGGTTTATGTATAAATACGTTGTAAAAAGATCTAAGATGTTACAGAAATACCGTGATTTCCGCAGTGCAGTTTAACATACCTCTCATCCTTAGTAAAAAATAATGAATCCAGTTGCTTCCCTTTGTCTTACGTGTAATTATGATGTAACGTAGTTGTGTAGTCACATGTTACATTGGGTGATGTTGTTTTTTGTGTAGAATTATAAAGTTTTAATAAAGACGAGCTATAGGTAAAACTATGTGTGTAGGTCGGAGCCAACAAACTTCCTCTTGTTCCAGGATGAAAGTATGTCTATTATAGTGACATTGTAAAAGTAGAAAAGCATGCCACGCGAAAATTAGTAAAGACGGTATTATGAAAGAAAACTCTGTGGTGTCCTCTTCTACAACAGCACATACTGCAACTGATGTCTCTCAATTTCTCACATTTGGATAGTCACAACGGTAGTCAACCATCTGATATGAGAGAGACTACTTAAACCATGATTATTTAAGTACAGCTGAATGAATCTCACTTACTCACTTACCTACACCTGCACCTTCTTGCACTTTCTTTCCACTGCAGGAGACATTAAAGAGGGAGTTCATCTACTAAAAAATTCCTGAGATAATAAAATGTAAATTTATGACTCGATCGTACCAACCGACAACGACTCCCGATATGAGTGAGAGAATGAGGTAATGAAAAATATAAATTTCTTGGAGCCTGCTTCATTATTCTGTCTTCAGTTGTTCCCGGTCGGCGTAAATTTTAGCTCCCCATACACCTTTTCGTGACAGTGGGGAAAGTGACAGGGTGTAGATGTAGGCTCTGAGATTTTATTTGTTAATCATGTCGTTGACTTGGCCCACAGTACACTAGCCTGCCCTGGCTCGCCAAGATGAGTCGACCAGCTTGGCTGCAGGAGTACCGACGTACTGCTGTGTAATGCTGGTTGGAGGAAGGGCCACGGGCTGGATTCCAGGAACGGGGGTGGAGGCGGCGGCAATAGTACAGGCAGGGCTGCTGTCGATGTCGTTGGTAACATATATTTCTCAGTTGTCATACCGTTCATTCTAGCATTAGTGAAGGAACTGCCAACATGTGCATGTCCAGTCGGAGATCCCTGACATTCCCCCAAGCGACGAGATTTTGTCCTTCGGTTTTGGAACCAGACCTTTATCTGTAAATCAACCATAAATATACCCTCCGATTCATGCAAGCTTAATTTTCGCTGTGATCTATTTTTCAGTGCTGACTGAGTGGGAAGTGAGAGTTCTTAATTTCAAGACATTTAACAGCCATGGGTGCAGTGGGATGGCCTTTTCTTTAGCTTACATATACTGTTGTGTAATGAACAGCAACAATTAGCTACTACGAAATCGGAACAAAGGGTATATTATCTGATGATAGTACATTATAAAAAATGGTTGAGAGAAGAGAGGCAAATTCTAAAAACCAATTCCTTCGTAAGTTAGAGGAACGAAGTGAGAATGAAAACTGGCAGGCGACGGCGACCCTGATGGACAGTAGCGTCCGGGAGTACACTTTTCTTCAGAATGAAATTCGGAAGGAAAAAGGATGGAAGAGAACTAAGGAAAAGGGAAAGACCACTTGTAATGGTGCCAATGAGTTAAGAGTTGGCATAATGGGACTCTATGACACAGGCTGAACCGGGAGAAGTGCTAAGAAAAAGTTGAACCAACTTGTGTCTCTGTAAGTTCTAACTCCGTTGCAAGTTTCTGCCTCTTCGCCTCGCCAATAAAATGGTTCCTCTCAAACTCCCGCTCGAGCATCTCCAGCTGGTTATCCGTGAACGTCGTTCGTGGCCTCTTCGGACGCTCCAAATCCAGAGCGGCGGGAATGTAGAGTGGTTTCTTTCGCCCGCTCAGATCTGTTCCACAAAATGAGTCCCTTTAAATAATGCTCTTTGTTATCTTCACTATAATCTGATGTCTCGTGCATGTTAAGTGACTTCGTCAAAACTGTCCAATTCTGCTATAGTATTTATGTCTGTGGCGGAAACGGCTGAGAGTGAAATTGAGTGGAATATAAATTACCAGTCACCATAAGTACTCTCACGTAATTCGGCAGGCTCTCACCGGGCTTATTTTTCTTCCCTGTTGCGTTCCTCGTCTGTCTGACCCCACCAGCACTGGATTGATCCGTAGTGCCACCAAAAAACCGCTTGCGTGTAGAACCCGGTTCTACCTCTGGGCAAGACGGCTCAGACGAACTCAGTACACTACAGACCCACTTGCTTTCCATTCCCTAAGCCTTGTGAAGGAGTACAAAACTCAAATACTCAATCTGAATGTCCTGTACAGCTGCCCGGATCCGTGAAAGATGTGTATTTTATTTTGCATTCGGTAAAGGTTGAAGCAAACGCTCAACTCGAGTCTCCAGCCCGGAGCTCTGACAAGCAATCACTGCAACTGAAGTGGTTTTTTCCCCTCATTTATTAATTTTATTTGGTTCATCCCGTGCATCATAATTAGCAGATCAGCTGTCAATACTCAGCATGTCGTCGACAGTTGGATCACTGAGCGGTTCAGGCCACACTAGGAAACCGAATGAGGACAGAATTCATTCACATTTTCTTTCAGATGCTCTTTTGTCCATCATTTTCCATTGCACAGCTCAAGGGTGGAAACGGCTTTGTTTCCCACCAAGCATGAGGCATTTGTTTATTCAAAGTAAGAGATCAAATTAGCAGGCAGGAGTTTAACCCACATCATCCGGGTGATTAGCTGCGAGAGCACATTATTAAAACGCTATGCATGCTCTCAAGCTGAAATGGGCCACGATGCGAAGCTTATGGATGCACTTCGGGCTCAGGCGCGCCGCAGGGGGTACTCAGAAAACCTAAACCTTTTTGTTTATTACGTCAATAAGGACCATGCCTTGCATTATCTCCCCCACACATGCGCAGGCTGGCAGACTGCTACCTTCTGTTTCAATGGAGTTCTTAATATTTTTTTCAATATGTACTTATTCGTATTATTATGTATAAAATAAAAATTCATATTTTGTAAATCTGAGCGCTTGTCTGGAGGTACTAATTAGTAATATTCACATCAATATAACTGGCCCGTGACGGATAATTCCTTACTTTGGTTCGCAGGGATTTCTGCGTGATATAGCTGGGAAACAGCTTATCGCAATAAATATTCTTCCCCGTTCAACGCATGCACAGGTGAAGATTGCAATAGGACACAAATGTGATGTTTCCATCATCATAGGAAGGCCATGACAAAATCAGATATATTTGATAATCCCCTCCTAGTGTGTAGAACATAGCATCATGAAAAAGGTTTTCACTTACCTCAAAGGCCCTCATGCCTCATTGAAAATCATTAGCCCATTCTAATGATTTTATAGACTTCTCAACCAACCAGTTCTTTTACTTCCGAGTGGATACTACTGTATAATTTTACATCTAAAATCGTTTTGCAATTGCTTGGGCCTGTATTATTTTCAACAAAAAATGTTACATTATTGCTTAAAAAACGTAGACAATAAAAAGATAAGTTCAATATTGTGATGGATGAGCACCACGAAATAGGATCCCAAAGAAAAACATCTTTTCATTATCGTGCTCGACCTTCAGTAGGTGGGCCCTTCTTTAGTGGATATCTGTGAGGTCCCACGGAGAAAATTCCTAAAAAGAGTCCCGACAGTAGTTCCCCCAATGAAAGTGAATTTTTAAAGCGAAGGTTCAGGTTCAATGCCCTAACCTAAGTATTGGAATGGAAAAGGTAATAATTTCAAATATAAACCTGAGACTTTAAAACATACAAACACAAAAAATGCAGAGGAGCGCAATAGCTAGACTTTTTAAAAATTATAAGTTGCGCAGAGCTGTCGCTGTTTTGCTTCTCCCCCATCTGCTCCACCATAGTCATTGGCCTTTGAGATATTACTCCCGCCTGTCCCGTATCTGTTGTGTTAATTCAGTTTCTACTCTACATTCTACATTGGCATGCCCCACACAGTTGTTGTCATAATGTCCCGCTAGCAGAGTTCCCCGCCACTCCTACCCACAACCATGTCTACCTAGGAATATAGATACTTTCTCAGCAACTTTACATGACCCACACTTGTACGTAATGCATCAGTGGACAAGCCGTACTACCAGGCTAAATTTGTGAACCCTGTTTTTCTCTGCGAAAGTACAAAGCAGCACTCCAGTCGTCTGAATGAACGCTGCCTGGAGGAATATTAATTAGTTTTCTCTGATTTCACCCCGCTGCTGCCAGGTTACAACCAAAGAAATCCTCTCACTTCGAGAACCTCCCAGGTGTTCCTGAGAGCTCCACTCTGGCACTTGCAGCCCACTCCTGAATACATTGAATCCATATCATATAAATATGTAGCGAATGGGCTGGTCCGGAACGGCTACCCACGTGAACAAATCGTCTTTTGTGAAAGAATTATATCGAAAATAAATCAAAGCTCTGCATGCATGCATACAGCCTGAACCTTGAGGAGAAGGGAGGAGTAAAATTCGGACTTATTTTGTCAAACTTACCTCTCTTAAGTAGAGAATTGTTACCTACAAGAGTAGGAAATGAAAGAATTGATTCGATTCTCCGACTCGTCCCGTGCTGGAAAAAGTGAAGGTAACACTCGTGCTGAGTGCTTTTCGGAACCCGAATATGGCGGCGCCCTGGAGTATACTATTTGTAACAGTTATTTATGAACACCTTTTCATTAAACTACTGACTTTATTTCCGCTCCAACTCCATGGCTTTACCAGTCCCTCGCAGACGGCTTGTATACAGTCAGTGAGCATCATTAGAATATACCATTTCGTGTTGTTGTTGCAGCTGATGTGGTTGGGATTGTAAGGTCGAGGGGTGGTGGGGGGGGGGGTAGGGAAACCTGAGAATACTTTTATCCTCCGGATCCCTCACATGTTCCAGCTAGATGGTTTTGATTCGCCATTTTTAGTTTGAGCGAGGGGGAAGAGAGCAGCTCCCTCCATTTGGAAAATCACTGGGAAAAGTGTGAAAATCCAAAAGTGTGAAATGTGAAAGTAATTCCCCAGAGTGCGAGGTATAGGAAGCATCATCATGACGTTCCACAGTAACGTGGGAAAAAAGACACTGGCCAAAATCTGGAAGGAACAAAACTTGGATCAGGACCTCATCCTCTCCTCCTGGATCATTGTGGGGCCGAGCAAGGATCTCGTTTTCGAAGTAGTGTCAGACTACATGCAGAACTTCCTCCAGACGAAAAACAAGAGGTAAAACGTCATAATAATTTGTACCCTCTCATTCATTGCCAAATTTGGATCCAGGTAAAAAGTAAATTACTTGATTCTTATCCGCTCAGGATCATGCTCATGAATCACAAACTCATGCTGAGACAACTCTCGTGGAAAAATTTGGAACATTATGTAGACATACGGAACCCTGTTCGCTCCAAATACCAGCAAATTTATGAGTTCCAAACCGTTGCAGGATCTCACCAGGCCGTTCTGGACGAGTTAATGACGTACCGAATGCGGGAGCGGGAGAGGGGAGAAAAGAAACGGATTCGGCGGCTCATACTTGAGCGGAAACTAGACCCGCCCGAAAGCTTCACCTGCAACGTACTAAAGTGGGGAAGAGGGATCAGAGAATGATCAGACAATAACAAATTCTTCCTACTCTACTCGTTTTCAACCCCATTTCACCACGGTTACCCTTTCTTTGTGTTTCAGTGTACTGAAAATTATGGACGACAGGTTGCTGAGACTGGAAAAAGCTCTGCGTCACTACGAGGAAGGGAGGAGTGATGGCTATTACGGTCAGTCCACGGAAGTTAAGGAGAAGGACGCTACGCAAGAAAAACAGCAGCAATCCAAGCGAGGGAGTGAACAGTCAGGCCCGACTGACCGAAATCACAAGGAAAAACTGACAAAGGTTGATAGAACTGCTGATATGGTACCCTGGAAGATCTTGCGTGAGCCGCACGTAGAAAGGATTCGTCCGTGTGAATGCGATACTCGGTGTAACACAATAAAACCATTTTTTAGCATATCCTTATCCTTATCAGTCCCGTACTCACATCGACTTCTAAACTGTAAAAGTTACATTTTCCACTGTGACAAAATCGACTGTCCTTGTTTCCTTTGATCATAAGCAAACATATCCATAAACCAATTTGACTCCACTATGTGCTCTGAAAAAGACATTTGATTGACTCACTTTGACTACTGCATATAAAGAGCGGGTAGACCATTTCTATCCATTTCGCTCCCGCTTTCCCGTACCTTTCGTTGTTAGAAAACCATTTTGAGTATTTTGAATATTTTTTCCTCTCAATTCTCTAATAAGCATACAAAAAGATAGACAACGTCACAGCACCGCTCTTACTCCCCTGTCACTCGAATCCTTTCAACAGCTACGACCCACCAAGGATGGAGCCATTTTGATATTTTTAATGGATATACAGCTCTTTGGCGCTGAGTGAAATGAAAATGTTCGATTTTATAGCTCACCTATCGACTGATAATTATCACAAAGTTTCAAAACCATATATGTCAGCAGTAATTTCTAAATACAGCATTAAATCTGACCTCCATGGAGTTTAGGGCGTTGTTCTAAATGAACTTCATCAAAATTAGTGTAATTTCGGACCCGCACATCCCTCATGATGATGAAAAGTAGCACTGTAAAAGGAGAGTTGGGGACCCACCGACTTACCCTTTACGATGGCGTCATTTACGGACAGCTCCTTACGGCAAGGGTATAGAACTATCTCCCTTGGGTCTCTATGTCCCTTGTCCTTACGGGTAATGCGGGGAGTGAGAGCGATGTGAGTGATAGTACTGTGTTGTACAAAACCAGTTATCTACTTACAATAATAAAAGGCCTAGCAAAAACAAAGTTTTTCAGTGAAGTTTTTAGCAGTTGAATAATTTTTTGAATTTAGTTAGTTCTGATCTAAGGGTACAGAGTCTATACCCTTGGTTCTGATCAAACAAATAGTCAATTTTGTGATGATCAGAAAACAAATGCTAGCTCATTGCAAGGCTGTTTACAAATTAGTTAACAGCCTTCAGGTTATAGGTATAATTGGGTATGATTATGAAGTTTTAACCGTGTCACTTTATTTTCAGTCTCATTCTCACCCACTACAAATCTATTGCCATCTGTGCAACGTGAGCCAAACTACGTGAACGATGCTTTTGCGGGTCGCCGTATGAGCAATTCTGGCTGTCTTTACTCCGGAGACTCCAGGCGGAGCTCAGAAATATCGGATACAGAAAATTCTCATTTTAAACTTGCTTCTGGAGATATCGACTGGGATCTGCCGGCGCACTTCCCTCAAGACTTGTGGGAAGAACTTGCTGACCAAAAAGTAATCTTATGACCTGCAATTTTCATTCTGCTTTTCCACAAGTTGCTACAAAAGAGCGTGTGCAGGGCATTGAAAACCGCCCGATACGCTTTGACACCGACTTAAAACATAATGATGATATAAGCGTTTTGCAGGATTCGCACAGCATGTTTGCCAAAGGCGATGAATTGATTGAAGTTTCGACCAGTAAGCTGGAGGAAGCAAAGAACAAGATTAGCAGAATTAATCGGGTCCACTTTGAGAAAATGTTCGCGGCATTCGGACCGCTGCTCTGAAAAGATATTTGATGAACTGACAAGCTGACGACAGATGATAGTATTTAATTGGTAGTTGCAGGAAGCCGCCTCTCTGGGACCAAAAAGTCGAGCCGAAGAGTGTAAATACGTATTATTCGTAGAATACGGTGTTCCTTAATATCATACACTGGTCTTTAACATGCTTCTATGGAGTTGTACAGGATATTTATCCGAAGCGGCACAAAGAAACAATGGGAACAGTAAGGTTGCGCGCGTGAATCCGCGGACCGATGGGCTAGCAAAACCTAAGTGTTACCCTTCGTTCCGTACCCCGGAGGTTACACCATACCCGCATAGGTTGAGAACATCCTGTACATTTCCCTCCCCGTCGTTAACCCCAACACAAAGGACGAATCTTTTCTTATCGCCTATTAAAACACATGACGTAATGTACCGGAAGTTAGCAAAGTGATTTACAACATTTTAATCTTACGTTACAATACAGTGCCTCCGATCACCCTGTATACCGGATGTTTAAATGGTACAACTCTAACAAACGCCATGTACTGATGTACTGGATATTGCTGTGATTTGGAATCATGTTTTTGGGATAAGGCGGCTCATCAATAAAACTAGATAATTTAAAGCTATTCATTTAGGTGAGTATTCTTATTTGCCTTATAATTCACATTTCTATTCGATTAAATATATCACTGCCTTAAGATGTGTTGAAGAAGATTGGAAGGATGGGGTCGTTGTTTAAAAACGCTGTTTGACGATTCATACATTGTGATAAAATCGTTGAAATGCAAAATGTGGGTCAGCTTTACGTTTTAAGGACTTTCGGATTTCAGGGGAAACAAACCTGTACTTTACATCATGCATTTGTGTAACTGGTACAAAGATTTCATCGCCAACACCAGCGTTTCTATTTATATTAGCTGTGGGTAATCCACCACCGTGCAGCTGAAGTTTCAAGGTTGAGGGCTCCACACTGCGGCGCCGACGAACATGACCTTCTGCATTGGCTTCAGAAATTCCCATATTTTTTTCCACCTGGAGGTCATGCTTCTTTTCTTGCTCTTGTCTCTGGTGCTTTTGTTGGTAAATTTTCCAAGCATCAGCAGCCCATGTTTGTGAGAAGTAAACTTTCCATTGTGAAGGCATTTTTTCCACGTCTTTACTCAGACCCCACCCCACCTTAGGTTCTACATGAAACAGCGTCAACGGCTTCTTAGAATTGTAAGAAGCAACCGGCCACTTATCGTAGATCCTAGCCGCTGGTATGCTAAGTGTGCTAATTGGGGGTCGGACGTTCGGAGAAGCCTCCAACGGAATGGCAGCAGGGTGATAGTAACAAACAACATAGCTTTTTCTATTCTGAGAGTACTTGTCGGTTGTTCTCGCAAATCCGATACCTATTTTCACGCTGGACTTCCAGATCAGTTTACTAAATTTTGCTAGAGAAATTTAAAACAAAACATTCAACGAGATTCAAGGCTAATGAATAGCAAAACTTCAGAAAACCAAAATGGCAATATGGAGGTTTTGCTACATGTGCATTACCGGATTTTTCATTCCAGCCTTTACTGAAATCATGATATCCAAGGGTAGAATACCATTCGTTCACAGTTTTGAAAGGCGAATGGTTTGTAATTACCGTGAAATCAGAGAAAATATTTTCACTGTAGCCTCGCTCTCTGGAACAGATAACATCAATGTTAGAGTTTACTGAAATACGGTTTATGAAATTGTTGTACAAGCTATACTGCATGCTATACCGCACAACAAATGCAGATAAATGTGACTTATGTCAGCGCGTTTTAACTTTTGACCTTTGTTAGTATTCACGTACAATTTTTTTCTCAGCACAAATTCTTCTGTTTCAGTTGTGCACTACCTCTGGACTTCCGGGCAATGAACATCGCACTGGGTAAGGGAAATGGTAATGACTTTTAAAACACACATATTGTAGGGTAGAGCTGGGATCATAGGTAAACCATCCATTACCAATTAGTAATGGCTAGTGGAGCAACAGTCATTGGAATTATTTAAAAGTGGGACCCGTGTGGTCAATAACTTTCACTTTGATTGGGACCTCAACTTTAGATAAACAACCGTCTTCGGATCCACATTTCGACATTTCATCCGTTGTATCAATATTCCTGTTTACCGAAGTAACTAGATGACCCACTCTGACGTAGTGCGTGAGCTCCCCTGGAATTTCACCATTTGACTTACTACCTGCGATAGCAGGTTGTATAAAGGGTGGTGTCGGGCTGCGCCTGGGGGGGGGGAGATCCTTTCGAACACGTTTCCCAGGTTGCAAAAGTAGTGGGCAGATTGTTGGCCCAACCAAATCTTCGTCGGGGAACACAAACGTTGGGATTTCGTTTGTATTGAGAGTTGGGAAACAGTTGGCCCGTACGGCGAATTCAACGGTTACCGCATATGCGCATTACCACTTGGCGCGTTCTTTTCTCTCTGTGGTTAAGACTTAGGCAATTCTCACAGCGAGCAAATGGATAACACAGCCATCCCAGTGTGAGTCCATGCAGTTGGGTCTTCAGACATTTTGTGCACGCGTCAGAGAGATTCGGGAGTGTTTTTATGTGCTCTGTTCGATTTAAGTCAAACATTGAGTCCTGCTCAAAGTTCACTTCATTAACCGCTTCCTTACTCAGTTGCCCACGTAATCAGTTTGGTTAGGTGCAAGAGTAAGTGTATCAGGTGAAGCTTCAAATATTTCTATGTGCTACATAATTTCTTCGGCCCAAAAGTCAAAGCTGTTGGCCTTCACAACATGCCCTGTAGACTAAATTGATTATTTTTTCAGGTAGGCTATAATGATGGGAAGTCGGAAAAAGTTTGCCGTTGTACAATTTGTCGAAGAGGGATCTATTGAATACGTGCCATATAAGTGGTTGAGTGAAGATTTCACTAAATGTTCGTATCCTTTAGGACCTAAGGCTGCAAAGCTGCGGCTGGATCCCGAATCTTCCCCTGACCTATCCTGTCCGAAGTACTTCATCAACTTGAAATATGTAACAGGTAAGACGATTGAATGAGATATTTTCCATGAAACTTAATTGGGTGGTTAATGATAGAATCTGTTTAAACAGATAAAATTCAGAAAGCAAACCGACAGGCAGACCTGCTCCAGTTTACTTCAGCAGTTGAGTCTTCGGACTCAGAGGAAGAAATTTCAAAGTCAAGGAAAAGAAGGCCGCGGTCAGTTTATTCTCCCCTTGCGAGCCCACTAAAATTGGCTAAGAAGAATCGGAGAGATTTTGCTCAAAACAATCGAATTTTTGGGGTACCTACTGCGTCCAAAACGCTGTTACCAATTTTTGACGGTATAGAAATTTTGCTTTTCCGAGTGAGCTAATTACATGACGTGAAATCCTCGATTATTTACTATCAGAAAAGTGGGACTGGTTAATCAAAATTAACTTAGCTTTGGTTTACTGTAGTTTTGGGAGAGAGCCAGCGGTTCGAAGAATCTA